>CM032898.1:3102500-3292500 GCA_019176425.1 Megalops atlanticus
ACACGTACACACACACACACACATGCTCACACACACGCACACTCATGCAAGCATACACACACAGACACACACATGCTTACACACACACATACTCATGAAAGCATACACACATACATGCTCACACACACAAACACATTCTCATGCAAACATAGACACACACACACACACACACACACACACACACAGTCTTATGCGAGTGTATACACACACACACACACACACACACACACACACACACACACACACAGTCACACACACACACACACACACACACACACACACACATTCTCATGCAAGTACACACACACACACACACTCATGTGCGCTCACACACTCAGGGCTGTAATTGAGACTAACTGAAGCGGAGACTGTCAGAATTTCAAAATCTCCGCAGCGCCCTGGCCGAGCCGCTGCCGTGGGAACAGGAATGTGATTCAGAACGCTTGGCAGGCGCGGCTCTCAGCTCCTAATTGGCCTAAAGTGATCTCTGAAAAGGCGTCGGGTCTCGGGGTGCCTGGCGGTTCCCCCCGAAGTGAGGGGAAGCCGTCTTTGTGCGGGTGGATAAGGCGCCAGTGTGCTGCAGCAGAAAGCCCGTGTTTATCGATTCCTGCCGCGTGTGCGGCGTGGATGAGGAAGTGTCTCTCATTCCCTGCGGACCCTGACCGCTCGACCGCACCACGCCCACTGACAGCTCAGAGACAGGGGCCCGATAGAGACCGAGCGAATGAATACACGGGGTGCGCGTGCAAAGGCAGGAAACACAAAGAGATCAGACACAGAGGCCACACAAGCAGGGCACATTTAGAGGAAAGACACCAGAGACAGTACACGTAACGTAACTCACCTATAGAGACAGTACACATAATGCAACAGGGCACCTACAGAGACAATACGTTACATCACATTGTTGGAATTTGGCAGACACTCTTATCTAGAGCAACCTACAAAGGATACAATCTTTTGCATGTTACCTATTTGTATAGCTTGATATTTCCTGAGGCAATTTTGAGTTAAGTACCTTGCCCAAGGGTACAATAGCAGTACCCCAGCCAGGAATTGAACCGACAACTTCTCGGTTACGAGTCCTGCTCCTTACTACTGTGCTACACTGCCACCCCACACATAATGTGACAGGACAGTTACAGAGACAGAAAGCAAAAAAAGGCCCTGCCCCAATCCCCAGGTAAGCAAGGTATGCAAGCGTACGAGTCCATACCTCACGTGACATCACATGTGCACACTTGAGGAGGAAGGCGAAGGTTGTTCTTTGGGACCAAATTCAGACACACCCCGCTCTCATCATTTCAGCACCCTGGGTCGCGACAAAACAAGAAGGACTCCAAAAAATTACAGGAAACCATGGAAACAGCAGAGGAGGTGACATCTGGAAAGTACACTGGAATGTTAGCTAACAATATTGAAAAACATTTCTAATCTGAAAGTGAGTTTTAACACTACACAATTCTGAAAAATCGTGCATCCTCTCCCACACTGATCTTCCCCATTATTTACGAGCAGTTTGGACACTGAAGGACAGTTTGGAGGTAAAATTAAATCAACCCATAGGAAGTAATGTTCCATGAGAAATAACAATAGCCAATGGATAAATGCACAAAACAATACTTTAACAAGTCCCGCTCCAATTAATCTCACACTCAGACAAGCAACGTGACAATTTAAATGGCAAATGAGCCTGGCAAATGAATAATTGTAAATGCAAAGTTGTTTATCACAGTTCCTGTCCACATCTAATTAAAAAGCACTGGAATCATTTCTGTACAATGTCACCACTTCTTAAAGTGTGTAAGGAACGTTTATTCACACAGAAAAATTCCATACCATCAGTGGTATTTGTGGTATTGTAGTGTTTTCCGGGGGCATTGCGGTTGAATTGCACACCGCGGAAAGCTGAATGAAAAGGATCCTGGGATGCCACACCAAACATGAGGGGCACAAGCTTGTACACTCACTCGCAGGGAGCAACTGAGGGCAGGTTTCTTGTGTGGACTGGGATATCCTCAGCGCCATTTTTAGGGGAAGGGCTTAGGGAAAGTGAACAAACATGCAGATTGGGACACAGTGACAGACAAAGCATTAGAGCAACGGGACACATGCATATGCAAGAACCGTGGAGATAGGACAGTGTACACATGTGCACTGTGTGCACTTGGGCCAATCCGTACCACACATATGAGCCTCCTGACTGCGGTCTCTCTGGATACAGTCTGCTCCATCTCAGTCCCCAGTACCAGTGGCTGCGCAAAGGTATTGATCACACCCAATTAACTCTTGACACGGGCGTGTCTTGAATCTCTGCAGCGGTGAGATGTCAGATAACCCTTCCCCTGGTCAGTGCGATTCAGCCTTTCAGCTGCATGTCTGCACCGTCACTTAAGATCTTTGTTGTCCTGTTCATTTTGTTCAGCCGGGTTTTCTCCCAGAATGTCAAGGCGTGAGTCAGTCAGCTCAACAGACCACGGCATCTATCACATGGGCATGTGCGTGCATGTGTGTGTGCATGTGTGTGTGCAGCTTGTGTGCGCACGTGTGTGTATGTGTTTGAGAGTGTGAGCGTACTTGAATGTGCACATGTGGGGTTGTCCCTGTATCTGTATGTGAGTGTGTGTATGTGCATAGTTGTTGTGCATGTACATGGGTATGTTCCTGTGTGTGCGAGTGCGTGTGTGTGTGTGTGCGCACATACTTGCATGTGCGTGTGTGTGTTTGTGTGTGTGTGTGTGTGTGCACACACTGGGCTAATCCCAGTGTGTGTGTCCATCAGGCAGCTAAAACTCATGCATGTATCACTGCTCATATCTAAAAAACGACAAAAGATCAGCTTCCATCATGTCGCAGCTGGATTTTAAAAGGCCTTCACCAAATCATCCCAGCAGGTTGCACTGTGCACCCCATGCTGGAGCCGGAGCCCGGAGCCTGGAGCCCGGATCCTGGAACCGGAGCCGGAGGCTGGAGCCCGGAGCCGGAGCCCGGAACCAGAGCCCAGAGCCTGGAACCAGAGCCAGACACTCAACAGGATTGGCCTCTTCGGTCAAACTACACTCCCTCATAAATGGGATTGATTTCTGTTTGTTTACTTGTTTGCTTGCTTATGACAGACAAATGATTAATTTTTCTTCAGTGTTCTCTGCTTCAGGTCCATCCATCAGAGCAGGACTGCAGCAGTTATGCAAACCCTTCAGCTTGTTATGACAGAGCGAACTGCCACTTGTGCATATTGACAAAATGAGTAATCATTGTATTTTTTTTTTCTTTTTCCCAGTTTCCAAGTCCAGACATGTCCTGGAATTAACCATCTCCCGGCTGCTGCTCGGCCTTCACCCGGACCGACCGGCTCCGGAACACTCAGGCCACGTTGCCGTGGAAACGGTAGCATTCTGGCTGCCTTCGCTTAGTTTCCACGGTTGCACAAAGCAGCCACAACCTCAGGCTGGTCCTGTGGAGCTAAGGACCTGAGTTTGTTTCTTATTGTTTGAGCCATCTTTCTTATTTGTGTTTCATTTTATATAAAATGCAGACGTGGGCATCAGCAATTAAGGACATGAACTTTTTACCAGCTGGTGATGGGTTTGAATCCCAGCAGGACAGTGTTGGCTTAGCATTCATCACCTCTGTCTCTCCCAAACGTCTCCAGTCCATAGCCAGTTAAGAGAAAACGGTCTGGGACCAGTTAGTTGACACCCATCTGAGTGCAGTGGTAGGGGTCTGAGCCACTGGGATATGAGCTGGCTGTTCTGGGATCAGTTTGGTTGCCTGATATGCCTCTCAGAAACAGAACCCCCCTCAGGGATCGCCCAGGGGATGTCCAGCATGCTTCACTGGTCCATTCTGAAAGGGGCAGCGACACACCTCACCCCCTGCTCCTGCCATCCAAACTGCCACCGGCTGTAAGTGTGTGCATATGCGTGTGTGCGTATGAGAGTGTGTGTGTGTGTGTGTGTGTGTGTGAGGGGACAGGGGTGGGGGCATGTGTGTGCATGGGCAGTTGTGTGTGTGGGAGCGGGTAGCAGTGGTGGCTGGTGTGTGTGTGTACACATGTGCTTGTACACGCCTGTGTGTATGGTGCGTGTGCGTGTGCGTGTGTGTGTGTGTGTGTGAGGGGACAGCACTAGGGGAGACTAGGCCTGGTGTGGATGTACTTGTCCTGTGCTGCTCCACAAACACCATTTTCTTGTGTTAAATCAAAGCACCCAACAAATCACTACAAGTGTCTGGATATGAATTCTTTCTTATAAATCCTTTTTCGGTCTTCATCTTTATAGGTGTTCAGATTGAGCATTAAATTTATTCAACGATTTATTGGTGAAAGAAATCAAAATAGTATCAACAAAGCAGTCATATCCTATACAAAGCACAACTGCACGTACATCTACATGTACAATATGAAAGTACAAGGACAAACTACAATATGAAAAAAAAAAACAAATAAACACGGGCATAGATAAATGTAATGGAGCCATAAACATCATATAAATATCCACAGTCAACTTGCTAACCTGCCCTAGCAGTAACGCTATCCACTGCATGTTTCTTAGGCTGTGATGTGGTTTCCTGCTGGCCTGCTGGTGGAGCAACGGGAACCTCTCCCAGACATCTCTCCTGTTCCTAACAGCTTCATTCACTGCACTATAGCATCAAGTTACAGAAGGTGTACATTAATGGTCCTCTGGGGACGCGAGAGAAAAGTGTTTTGGTCGACCAGGTGATCTGACAGCATATAGCTTCCGTCAGGGTGGGGCTGTCAGTGGGGTTAAGCCCCTCCCACTGAGGGCTGGGGACTCTTACGCCATCTACTGGCAGTATGGAAGTAAGCAAGGTGTGGCTCACTGCTTTAGGCTGTAAGAAACTAGCTCATTAATATTCCCCGAATATGTCAACACCACTTCAACTTGTTAATCAACAAGTTAATTTAATTTCTTTATTAATGAAGGGTGCTTTGAATAAATGCTGAAAGAGATACATGAATGTGTGTATGTGTGTGTCCATGTGTGGGATATTGTGTGTGTGTGGGTAATTTTCTGTGTGTTTATGTGTGTGTCTGTGTGTTCTGGTGCGACCCCTATCTCTTTCAGCACTTTACACGGGTAATCCACGGGGACTGTCTCTCCTCACAGTCGGTAAATATTTAATACGAACTCTCCCCACAATCCAAAGCCATCGCTTGACATTTCACTCACCTGTAATTAGAATTATTCCTCAAATGCCACACTTTAATTGCACGCAGGGCCCCTCTAATCCGCGCCCGCCACCCCCTCTCTGCTCGGCGGCGTCCCGCGGCCCGGGCCGCTCTCCCCACCGGCCACTTTGTCAACATTTAATCAGCTCTGCTTATTATCGCGCCGTTTACGGGTGCAGAGCGTCGGCCTGTGAGGGCAGCGGTAAGCGCGGCAGACCCTGACGACCACTCCCTCTCTGACTCCCTCTCAGTGTCTCCCTCTTTGTCTTTCTCTGCCTCCTTCACTCTCTCTCTCTCCCTCTTTCTCTCCCTCTCTCTCTCTCTCTCTCTCTCTCCCTCCCTCCCTCTCCTCTGTCACTTTTCGGCTGAATCCCTGGGTATCTCTCTCGCCGAGAGTGTGCGCTGGACTGGAAACCAACACTTCATCCCTCTCTCTCCCTGTCTCGCCTGCGCCATCGCCGCGGTGATGCCCTATTTGAGTAATTGCCTCCTGGTGCCTCGCAGTTTGTACACCTAGTTAAAGGATTTCGCCCTCTGTGGACTGACGCTGTGCTTTAGATCAATGATGGATCATTTTGGGATGAAATCTGACACTGTTGCTACGGCCAGTCAAGGTTAACTGGGGTAATTGATTAAATCAGCAGTCATACAATTAGCATTCCTTCAGATATTCATACATATTCTCAAAGTTTTTTGTACGTTTATGTAATTTGTAGGTTAATTTCAAAATTACAAATTCATCAGATGTGTAAAAAGATGCGTAGATTGTTTGTGGATTATGGTCTTTTTTCATAAACTTACTTTACGGTTTAATTAAGCAGTGTTCTATCAATATATATACATACAGACGATACAAATTTATTCATGATGGAAATTACCACAAAGCAATATATGACTGTCAATTCTCATGTCTCCTCTGCATGTAATCCCCCAGGACAGAGCCCTAGCCGACCACACACAAAACATTTTCAAAATGTCTCCGTAACATTCTAATATTCTAGAAAAGTCATTACGCTGCAGCAAATCTGGGAGAATTCTCTTACCTTGTTCTCCCCAAAACAACATCCCTTGGGCATGGATTACCCAAACTGTGGCTCCATTCGTGAAACCGCCGCCTCTGAACTGATTCCCTGTCCACCGTGGGAGATGTGTGTCCCTGAAGCGCATATTTCAGAGCATCAGAATGTCAAAAGGGATTTTGGACGATCTTTATTTATTTATTTATTTATTGCTTGTTAGTCTCTGTCTGCGCTGGTGCTATATTACAGGACAGGTGCAGATGAGAATGGTGTCTGTTAGCCACTTACTTTCATAGTCTTTTAACAGCATGACAATTCTATTTCTTGCATCAACTTCATATCACAAGGAACTGGTCCCCTGCAAGGATTTATCCCTTCCTGATTGCATTTCCTACCTCCTTCCTCCTCTCCTTCCTCCTCCTCTTCCTCTTCTTCTTCTTTTTTTTAAATTTGCACAGTAATCCACCTCTTCACTCTTCATCTCAGTCATCTTATTTCCAGGGTCCAGAGGAGACTTGCCATTTACAGCCATGTCCCAGATACACTTTGCCACCTGGCTGCCTAAGAAAGCTAAAGGAGTTGGCATCAGTCTCATATGTTATCCAGAAATGTGACTGTTACTGTCTGTTGCATTATTAATAATAATGTTACAATAAATATAATGTTACATTCTTTAAATATTTTCTGGTATGCTTGGCATTCATGGAGGGCAATGACAGCAATGCTGAACTCTTTCTCTGAATTTCACATCTGACTTTTTGTGCTACAAGTCCAGAGCATTTCAGCACATTTACGAAGGAACGCATACTTTTAAAGGAGATTAAATTTACTGTCCAATGAACCAGCCAACCCAAGCTGGATGTGACCTGTGCATGACTAGAATTTAAATAAGGAACGTGTGTGTGTGTGTGTGTGTGTGTGTGTGTCTGTGTGTGTGTGTGTGTGTGTGTGCGCAACACTGACTTTACTCTGTGACTAGCCATAGATAGGAGGTCAGATATTCAAAATACAACAGCAAAGTTATTCTGCTGTTCTGCAGCGGAACCTTCCCGGCGTGCTGGTGACCATGGCGACGCCCACTCGTCATGATAAATTTGGAGATGGTGAACCGGTGCCCTTTCGGTGTGCCGCCCCGGTAACGAGCGGTATCGACCGGCGGGGGTGTGTGCCGTGCTCCGCTCCTTGTCCCCGCTCTCAGCAATTAGCTTTTCATCTGTCAGTAATGCGAATGTTTGCACTCCGGCCACGCCCCTCCGCCGTGGCTCGAGGAACGGCGCACGCCCGGCCGCGATCTTTTTAGCGCTGCATTCCGCATCCTCACGTCTGGATCACCGTCCGTCTGAAGCCACGCCTCATTCCGAGACCTCCCCCCAGCCATAAAACTGTCTGCAGAGAAGACAGATTCCCAGAAGAGACGTTGTAATGTAATGTAGATGGCATTAATCAATAATTAAAAGGAGCCAGATCCAAATATCTGGATTGTTAATAAGGTCAGAGGTCATTCCAGTATCTGTGACATATGGCAGCATAGTAGCATAGTGTTAAGGAGAGTGGCTTGTAATCAAAAGGTTACTGGTTTGATTCCCTGCTGGAGCGCTCATGTTGTACCCTTGGGCAAGGTACTTAACCCACAATTACCTCAGTAAATATCCAGCTGTATAAATGGGTCACATGTAAAATTGTAACCCCTGTCAACAATGTGTTATTATTATTAGCCAGACAGACACTCTTACACAGAATTACTCTCTCATTTACTTTTTAAATACCTTGTACATAGGAACAAGCATGTTCTCCAGGATTTGAACATGAAACTTTCTGGTTTTGGGATCATCTTCTTAATTGCCATGCCATACATATATACCTGTATACACATACATACATACCTGTAAAAAAATGCCCTTGCATCTCTGAGATGTTAAAACCAAGCAGAGCGGCAACACCTTAATATGACTGATCTTGCAGACACGCAGTGCTCAATTGTTTGGACAGGCAGTCACAAAAATTTGAAGTGAGGAAAAAAATGTATCCTCTGTGAAGTGAATTAGAGTGAAAAGTGAGTTTCCCTAAACAGCAGAAGTCATAAAAGTGTGGCTTAAAGGTTTTATGACAGTGACGCTTAACCCTGGTCCTGGAGGAATGATGTGCCTACAGGCTGTCCAATTCAGCAGCTCTTTTACCCACCTGGCTCTGCATTGTCTGGATGGATCCTGTTTAGCCTTTCTCCTGCGTTCTGAGACCATTAGCGGTTTAAGGAGTGCCTGTGAGACTGCCCCCCAAGACCTGAGTTTTGTGGCCCATGTTCAAAGAGACCAGAGGACATTTATTTCGACACTTTTCAAAGGCGTAATAAATCTCTCTCTCTCTCTCTGTCTGTGGTAATGGAATTTGAAGGATTATCTGTTCAATTGTTTTGTCACTTATGCTTTTGAGAGCTGACTGCAGAACCCAAAGAGCCATCCCCCAGTCAGGAAACGCATAATCATGCACACTGCTTGACCTCCACCGGAAACGATTCATCTTCAGCCTTTTGGCGAGATCAATGGTTTGGAGTCCAATCAATTGCTGACGAGCAGGGTTGTTTTTTTGTTTTGTTTTGATTTGTAGTGTTTTGTGGTCTTCCATTTTCAGAAGTTTTGGTCATTTCTTCTTCTCGGGTCTGACACAATGGCTTCCTGGCTCTCCCTTCTCATTGATCTTCCTCTTTTTGATTTATGGAGTGGGGGGAAGCTTCCCTGATTGGCTGAGACACCTGCTCCCTGACACACAGATGACCTGATTGGCTGAGGAGCTTACTTCCTGGTACTCGTATAACCTGGCTGGTTGAAGAGCAAGATGCCTGGCAGTCACCTCAGGTAGCGCTGACCTCAGGCTTAGGCAGGTCAGTGAGAAAACAGCTCAGGTCTGCGGTCACCCACACCAGACTGCAGGGCATGCCTGGCGGCCCCCTAGCTTGGCTGATTCAAGCATCAGACCAGAGATTCTCAGAGGCCTGTATGTGCATACCTGAATATAACATACACTTACATTTAAACATTTAAATGCATTACTGTTCTGCATCATATTTTCATCACTCTCTTCCTTTCTCAAGCAGCAGATGTTCGCAATAAGGGCGTCTGGCTTTCTGGCTATCAAAACTCTGAAACACCTCGGGATAGCGCACTGGGACAAAACGTAGACACTGGAATTATGGTAGAGGGTTGCCCGTCATTTATTTTGACAACAACATGACGCCGGCGTTATTAATGAGATCCGAGGGTCCTGGCGTAATCTCCTATTTTGCCTTAAATACCGTGTAGCTTTTTAGGAAATTTCAGACTCTTGTCTCCGGTTTTCCCCGCCTCGTTTTCCAGTGAGTCGACGGGCGGTGAGGAGCAGCTGCGTGCGCCTGGGATCGGTATTAATAAAAGGCTACGGTACCTGCATGAAGCTGCTCGGCACCGCGCGCCAGCGGGTGAAAACGTCCGGCGAGCTCTTCAGACGGGTTCTTCACTCCATCTCCAACTCTAGTGATCAGGACTTTGATGAACTTATCCAGTTGTGGAGGGTTCATTTCTTTTCATAACCAACCTTTAACTAGTAATTGATCACGATAGCTGTGCAGTGTGCACTCACGTTGTAAGATTCAAACTTTTGATATAGTAGACCGCTGAGAGGTGTACCGCCTACTTTTGAACGGAACATTGTATGCGGCCTCGTTTTCGCAGTGTATATGTTTTGATCATTTTTGTACGATAATCACTATTAGGAATATTATGAACAGATAAAGTGCATATTATGGTCTGGCACAAGGCAGGCACTCATTTTTACAGCACTGGTTCAAAAGAAAGTGGAATCCATAACTCTGCGACACGAGACGCTGAATCAGACACTATTTTACTTTCATAACCTTACCTAAGCAATAAATTATTTAGCCCAGTCCGCCACAATTATTGACATCATAAAGCCATATTAATGATCGCTCCGTTACCCACGGGGTTCATTTTCAAAGACCTGCAAACTACTAGCACAATTCGTTTCATTTTTTCATGAATAAAGTTCCCAGGGTGCACGTTTGATTTAGAAGTGAATTGCAAATTAATGTCTTGAATCCGTAACTCTCGCCTGAATTATTGCATGGTATTGAATGGCGACATAACATTTTACGAACAATCTATACTTTCAACGTAAAAAACGCGACGTGTCATTTCACTAAAGTTAGGCGTCGCGTTGGTGTGTTGTGTGACAGTCACGAAGGCTCCTCTCCTCGACGAAGTTGTTGTTAAACATTTATTAGGGTGATTCACAAAAATGAAAAGGGTGTCTTGAACAATCTATCACGGGCACTCTATTACTAATGCGTAAATATATAAAACAATCTGAAATGCCGAGTTATTCAATCACGTGGGAATCGTGATTGTTGTCCGCGTCCTTTCGCCCCTTTATCAGATGCAACACGACTACTGATTGACGGGGCGAGATGCCAAGATAGCGGTCGAGTGGCAGTGCTAACATTTCCATCTTTCATAAGACGGCGCCCTGTCTCTCCCTCTCTCTTCCTCTCTCTCTCTCTTTCTCTCTCTCCCCCCGTTGCGATGCCCACAACCCTTGGTGCGTGCAGACGCTCTCCGCTCTCTACATTTCAAGGACATTTCCAGTGGCAGGCAAACTTGCGCGCGCCTCTCTGCACCCTTGCCTAACCTAGCGTGGTCGCGGTTCGCTGCAAAGAAGACTCCGTGTTAAATCCGTCAGAAGTCTCGTTGTGATGTTGAAAATCTCGAAAAAAATGTTGAAGCCGGTATATTTTAAACCTTAAAGAGGAGTGCGCGATACGCCGAAACAGGCTGAACTTTCAGAGTCGTTAGAGTTGAATGAGCACGCATCAACACAAACAAGTGAGGGAAAGAAAAAAAAACTTGAGGGGCTTTGCCCGGAAAGTTAATTAACATTACAACACAGAATAGATCCTGTTTCTTGGCTTAAAGGATCCCACATCAACCAGCAAAATTTCGTCCAAAAGCAGACAAGAGGATCGCCCTGCGCTGACACGACTGGTCGGCAGGAAGCGACTGTTAGCAGCCGGGGTTCTAGGAGTCATCATGGTCTTAGTCTTGGTGATTTTGATCCCGGTTTTAGTCAACTCCGCCGGGACGTCCGCTCGCTATGAAATGCTCGGCACCTGCCGGATGGTCTGTGATCCCTATGGGACTAAATCTCCAGCCACCGCCACGGCAGATACCGTCAGAGACAACCGCCTCGTCCAGTCTCTGCCCACCTTTATCCAGGGTCCGAAAGGGGAGCCGGGACGCTCGGGAAAGGCTGGCCCCCGAGGGCCTCCAGGAGAACCAGGACCACCTGGTCCCGCGGGCCCGCCAGGAGAACCCGGGCGGCCCGGATTACCTGGACCACCGGGGGCTAACGGCGCTACGGGGGCAATCAGCGCGGCTACCTACAGCACAGTCCCCAAAATAGCGTTCTACGCTGGCCTTAAAAAACAGCACGAGGGTTACGAGGTGCTGAAATTCGATGACGTGGTGACAAACCTGGGCAACCACTACGACCCCACCACAGGGAAATTCACTTGCTCCATCCCAGGGATATACTTCTTCATCTACCACGTCCTGATGCGAGGAGGGGACGGGACTAGCATGTGGGCCGATCTTTGTAAAAATAACCAGGTAAGAGCGTCTGCTGATGACTACATGTAAACGTAACAGGTCAGGAAAAGGCATGATATAAATAAATAATAAAAAATGCGCCGTTAATTCAAATAACTACCCAGGCTGCTTCAAATATATTGACACATTGGAAGCTTCAGTCTGGTGTCGTTACCAACACCTCAAGTCACGAGCAAGAGTTGCAAAGAAATAGTATGATAATAAGACGCAGAATGTCACGTATCACATCTTAACATATAAACCTGATTTTCTTTTTGCATGTGATAAAATGAAGAGAGAGTGGCAGGCGCCCTTAAAGTTTTTAAGCCATGAATTGTTTTTAACCTCTGGTACACATTTGCTCGCTTGTCTGAGGCGATAGCGCTATCAGCGGATTCAGATGAAATATGCCTCTGTCACTCCGTGAGGACGATGATTTAAAACAAAGAATATTGCAAAGGAAAATAACCCACTTGTACGACCGGGGTTGCGCTGATGCGAATGGACTGAGAGCGTATCTGTTACGCCAAAGTCACTTTCGAAGCACTCCGGACGCGCTCAACGCTGAAATGGATTCTCAAGCACTGTTATCAAAACCCTCAACGTATCATTTCAGAGGGCTTGTATCTGGCCGCTGTCATATCTGCGCGCTGGAGATCATTGAAACGAGCCCTCAGCGCTGCAATCTAAACCTATGCAGCATCGTCTGCAGACGCACCAAAGTGCGTGAACCATTGAACACGTTTCCAACCGTGTCTGCGTACTTGCAATGACCACCTAAAATAAGCTATGATGTCTGCGATCGCAAATTCACTATAACTTTTGATGGTCTGAAATAATGGAAGTGACGAGAACGACGTCAGAATGAAACTATCCAATACTTGGAAAATGATTCAAATTCGAAATCATTGTTACATTTGTAAAAAGGTAACAGATTACTATAATTCAGCGCGAGAAGCCTTTTAGAAAGTTAATTATGTAATTTAAATGCGGTATGAAGTTTTAAAACCTTGCCCTCAGATATTTTGTCTGCTCGTCACTCGTATTATGAATATAGTTAGACATCAAGAAACATAAAACTGGAGTTTCACAGAAAATACGTTCATAGCTTCAGTGCAGTGATGACTAATACAATAGTTTATTCAAAATAAAGGTTTAGGTCAGTTTTGTTTTATCATTAATTCTAAAAATTGCAACGAAAACTGAATGTTCTTATGTTTTTATTCTTGGATGTTCAAATTCAATTAGTATTGTAGCTACCTACTGAAGGAAATTCATGCACAATACATTGGCTAGATTTCTTATAATTAGCATCAATGAATACCAATATTTATTAACCGCTTATTATATCTTTTTTGGTATTTTGACATTTAACTCATTTTCGAAATAAATAATAAAAAAACTATATAATATACTTAGTTGTCCCTGGAAACGTTTTATGCAATTATATGATTCGTTCATGGATTACCGTGTAATCATATTTTCACATTAAAAAAAAAACAGCAAAATAAAGAAAGAAAACATTCGGCACTGTATTCATTAGCTAAAGGCCTTCCGTTTTAAACATTTTAAATGTTAGATAATAATGAAGTAAAGCTGAAGGAAAAATACCGTGAAATAGGCTACTATAAAGCGTTGTAAAATCATACAACATATTCCCAAAATATCACAAACAGGTGGACGTCACTTGTAAATACTGAGTGCTGAACGTTTCGGAGGCTTTAAGATCGAAGTATTGTTATTACGTTCATTATTATTTATTAGGCTATTTTTGCAAGGGCTTCAAATCATAATTATTGCGAGGGTTCATCCATCAAACATGCGAAATACCCCCGCACATTACTATTGAAAGTCTATACCTAAAAGACTTGGCGATCGAAATGATCGAAGTCAGAGGGGTTTACTGTCTGGCACATGAGGGACCGTTAGATCCATTTCGCCCCCAGCAAATCAGTAAAAAAGCACACACAATGATTGATATGGTCTCACGTATGTACAGGATTACTAGGTACAAGGTACCTTTTTGACATCTAGGTGAATAGGCGTTCAAACGACAGACAACCGTCCGCGGAGACTGGCCGTTGACAGAGAATGGAGCTGTCCATGGTGCTGAAATATCGTTCCTCTACCCACTGCGCGATCAATTGAGCACCACGGGAAAATGATGCTATCGGCTTTGTTCCTACATTACTATTAACGGGATGTCTTCAGCATCTCTCGGCTTCCACTCTTGAAAAGTGTATTTGGTGTCATGGAACCATCCCCTGAGTCGCCCAAAACTCAAACTTTAGCATACTACATGATGGCAGCTTGGGCAGCTGCACTAGAACCTACAAGTTTGCTTATATTTCTTCAGCAGACCCCTTCTGCACAGCAACTCACGTTTTCCACATATTGTCATTTGTAAAGATGAATCCATGTTTAAGTGACTCAGTTTAAGTACTTTGCTCAAGGGCGCAACAACGGTGACCCACCACGGAATTGAACCCGTGACCTTTGTGTTCTGAGCCCTGTCCCTTAATCACTGTGCAATCCTGACTCACTCTGTGACCCCCCCGGCAGGTTCGGGCCAGCGCCATTGCCCAGGACGCGGATCAGAACTACGACTACGCCAGCAACAGCGTGGTTCTACACCTGGAGCCTGGGGATGAGATCTACATCAAGCTGGACGGGGGCAAGGCCCATGGAGGAAACAACAACAAGTACAGCACCTTCTCCGGGTTCATCATTTACGCCGATTAGTGGGGTTCCCCCTCTCCCCGCTTACCCCACCCACCCCCCCCCCCCCAGCCCTTGTCCCCCCCCATGGTTTTCCGCACCCGTTTGACCCCCGTGGGAGGGGGGCACAATCTCCACAGCTCTGTCCCCATTCCCTGTGAAGCATTCGTGGGTGGAGAACCACGGACAACATGAGTTAGCCTGTGATTGGACACACCGAAACCGCGGGTCCGGTCTGCCCCCCACCCCGGGCATCTGTGTGCTCCCTGTAAAAAAAAAAAAGAAGATTTAAATGATTAAAAAAAGAAATAAGAAATCATGAAGAAAAAGATAATACAAATACTAACATTGTGTCAAACACGTGTTGACATTCTACCACCAAAGCTGTTATCCATGTGTATCTACAATAACGTGTTTGTGGGAGAGAGAAGGGTCCTGAGAGAGACTTTTTATAACACGCCGAATCTGAGATTGTGCAATAACAGTTATGGTGATAATAACCACGATTTCTCCAATGTCAAGCATCCCCACTCCCCGTCCTCTTGCCTCCTGCCCCACCCGTTGGCTGGACACTCCCTTCGTGCCCCACCCGACCAACTGCTGTCATTCGGCTGTCACCGAGCGGAGTCAAAGAGGAAACCATGACAAAAAAGCGCACCGTATTACAAATACTCCAGCTGTTGTAATGACTCACCCACTGTAAGGTCCTTTTGTTCTCTGATGTGGGGTGTGACAGCACAGACTCAAAGGGAGGTCTCTTAGAGGAGCTGTCAGCGAGTTAGAGTGCTTGCACACAGAACAGGGGTCAGTTTGAGCGACCCCCCGCCTCTTAGCCAAAACGCCATCCTGCCAAGCTAACTTTCTCACTTAGTCAGTCCTCAGACCTGCCAAATGCAGGCCTGACAAACCGAGGGCCGGCTGAGCCTTCTTATATTTCAGGGCGTTTGCCATTTGGCAGCATAAAAATCTGTTCATAGATGCGATCGCCAGTGAGACATTTTAGGGGCAGAGTGTTGCAGACACTTTAATCGTCTAGAGATAACAACCAAACCCTGGCAGGAGAAACGGCTTGACGATCTGCGGAGGCCTGCCGTATTGCTGGTGTCCAGATACCATAACAAAGCACAGACCTTCAAAGTTTGTCTTGGAATAAGCAAAAATCTTCTCGACACAACCCCCATCATAAATTAATGGACAGGAGTACAGTGGGTTCCCTCTCATAGCTCAGCTTCACTCAGTTTAGCCTTCTGCGCACGTGTGTCTCTCAAATTAGCACAGAGACCGGCATGAAGAGGCGGGCAGTTTCAGCTCCTGGTGAGAGCTGGTCATCGTGCTGCCGATTCTCTTAAAGCGTCTTTGCCTTCATCCTCTACAAAAAGCTCAAACGCTAGTATGACACTGGCTGGCTCAATTTTAAGAGAGTCGGTGAGTATGGAGACGTCAAACCTTTTCAGTGATCTTTTAATTAATGTTGTTCCACCATATGCTAGCGCAGGAAAACAAGACCCCTGCTAAATCAGAAATAGTGGTGTTCACAGCTTTCTCCACATCAGAGGAGGAGATGACAGATGAACAGACCTCCAATGCGCATATTATCACAGAACAGTTGGGCCGAAGGAATGTATTTTTTTATTATCAATATTATTATTGTTTCCCCCAGAATACAATTCTCATGTACAGTGTTATACTATCTACATTAAACGGATCCATTTAATCTGAAAGATGTTTTATTTTCATATGATGTTTGTTTCTGATTCATAAATACCAACATGCATATCGACAGCAGGTTAAACAGTCGCCCGGAAGAGCAGTTTGACTCACGGTTCTTTTGATCACTGCTTGTTTCCGATCCCGCTCCTCCTTTGGTGATCACAGCTTGGTGCGCAGCTGGGAGCTGTGGCACTGAGCACACCGCTCAGGGTGTTATACTGTAGTGTCTCCCTTTGGTCAGACCTGAAACAGCGAAGGAAGGGGGCTGTCTCGCAGATCTGTGTTGGGGGGCCCTGGATTCGGGTTCAAGGGTGCCGGATTTTGGGCTGCGCTTGACTCTCGGGTTCAGGGGCAGGCTTACAGATCTCCCCAGCCACGTGGTCCGATCAGGGCCAGAGCCCTCCTGTTTCTGGCTGCGTCCCTCTGGACATTGGTTCTTGGTGTCTGTTGTGACTCCAGGTCAGGAGTTCAGCTCCAAAGCTCCAAGGTCAAATCAAGAGCTTTAAATAAAACGGCATCCTGCAATGCAGGAGTTGAAGTGAGGGTGCAGCAGTCTGCCACCGTGCCCTGGGGGTGCACGTGTAAAGCAGGAGGTTCGCACCCTATACAGGTGCAGAGTGTAAGGAAGCAGGGCCTGTTACCCAAAGGCTACGGGTTTGATTCCAGAATTGGGCAAAGCTTTCGTTCTCTTGTGCATGGTACTTCACCCACATAGCGTCACTAAATAACAAGCTGTACAAACTACAGGCCATGTCACTCTGGATAAACGTGAATCCAATGTAGCGTAGATATTGCGATAAGCTGCCCTGCTAAGGCAGAGCGCCTCCTTCTGGCCGCCGTGGGGAGTGCTACAGCCACTCCTGTGAGTGGACCAGGCTTACTGACTCATTCTTACCTCTATGTGACTGCAGTTAAGAGAGAGATCCTCCACAGGTATCCCATGTTGCACTGCCACATCCTTTTGTTACATCAGCATCACAGACTGACTTGTTTCTCACTAATTTTTCCCTCATTAGTACTCATCCATTACCCAATTTTCATGTTAGACCTCATGGTGTGCTCAGTATCTCAGTGGACCTGGGGTGATTGGACTCAGTAGAAAGTGATGTTTGGCTGGTGTTAAAAATACTGTGGATTTTAACAAACCAAAAACCAGATACTTGAAAATGACCTAGAAACAGCTCTACACAGTTTTGAGCTTGAGTTCAACGGTTTTACACTGAAGCAACTCCAGGGTGGACTGACTGTGGCTGGTTTGCTATGTTTTAGGGTTTGTCTGTGCAGCCAAAACTTTTCCTTTATGTTCAGTTGAGCTGTGTTGCTGGGCTCCTCATCAAGACATAGCAAGATCTCATGCAAGGACTCTACAAACATCAATTCATAATCTTTATAAAATCCTACTTGCTGCTCACTCTGTCCTTGTAGTTCTGTGAGTACAAGGACACCTCCTTTGTTGGCTCCGCAGTGCTTTGTTCACAAACTGTAATCACTGCAGTTTCATTTCATTTGGTCCCTTTGTAATTCTCTGCATTTGCATTTTTTTTCCATGAACAGAAAGATGGGGCAATCAGTGTTAAATCAAGGCAAGATGCTGCTCTCTACATTTGAAATGCTAAATCAGTGAACCCCCTAATGCAAAAGAAACATTTTACCCCATCCTAGAAAAAGCAAGACATCCAGCCATCTACTGCCCTGACACTTCAACATCACTGCCACTCTAAGCAAACGCTTCTCTCTCCCACTCGCCTGCCTGTTTTTGGGGTTAACACAAGTTGCTCCTGTGCCCAAATGTGACCTTTACTCAGTGCAGTTCCTGTCAAGGGCTGCAGTGTGTTGTAGTGGTAAGGAGCAGGGCTTGTAACCGAAAGGTTACCGGTTCGATTCCCTGCTGGGGCACTGTAGCTGTACCCTTTGGCAAGGTACTTAACCCACAACTGCCTCAGTAAATATCCAGCTGTTTAAATGGGTAGCACCTAAAAACTGTAACCTATGTAAGTTGCTCTGGATAAGAGCTGCCCAAGTAAATATCCAGCTGTACAAATGGATAACATGTAAAAACTGTAACCCATGTAAGTCGTTCTGGATATGAGCATCTGCTAAATGACAATATTATTGTAATATTTGCTGTACTGTGACTCACGGGCAACCACCCCTTTCTGTCCATGACGGCACACGAGCCTGTCAGCTGAGACAATCACAAGCCACACCCACTGCAGAGGCTCAGCGGAAGACCATCTTTATTGCTCCAAAATCAGCTCACAGGAAGAGCGATCACACCCCCGATTCCCGGCCCAGAAACTCAGATTTAGGCAGCGTGGTGCCAGCACCATTAACAGCCCCCTCTCCCCCTCAGCGGGAACTCATACACAGCCTATCAACACCTCTCGTAATGGCAGCTAATGAAACACCGCAGACCAAGGGCAACGCGCCCTGTCCAGATGTACTCCTTATTCATCCCCACCCCCTTTTCTTTCCTCTTCGGGCTTATAATACAACGGTTACTCAGCGCCTGCTCCCGCGCTGATGTCATTCATCACATGGGAAGTCACTCTGCGATGCCACCTGTTCCGAAACGCCAGCTCCCGTGTCCTTCAGCTCAATCTGCCTGACGCCGTCGCCGCCGCCGTGTGCGCATTCGGTAATTACGCTCTCTCTCTCTCTCTCCGCCAACAGGAGGATAACTCACGGGGGCCTTTCAGTCTTAACACAAGCCCGCATTAACATACTGAGGGTTTCACAGCTCTGGGGTTATGCGGTGCTTTTCCCCCTGGAAACAACGCTGCAAGATCTCCAACGAGATTGAGACTTCTGTCGACGGAATATCAAGCCTTTGGCTTTGGAATATTAATTGGCAAATTTGGCATATTGCAGCTGCTTGACACAATTATTTTACAAAGTGTCATTTTTATTTATTTTTTTTAGCACCATGAGTTTCATAGCACAGTCTGTATTCACAGAATTGCGGTATAAAAAACATTGCTTACAGCTTGATGAATCTGATCGAGTCATCAAACGCATGTTCAGTGCACACCGATTCATTTTTTTCTGTTGTATTATACAATCAAGTAATATAGGTGGAAATATTGTTATCCAGTCTGTTAATGTGACCTGGTCATTAAACAGAATCATTGTGAAGAGAGAAGAAAGTATTTGCAAATATTAACTCCAGCACCTATTGAGGCTTTGATTCACTTTGGCTTGAAATCCCTACAGACAAGTAAAAGGAGTGCATAGTGACTATAAACCATTCCTACAATATTGCTGGGGTGTTTCAGCATTGCCATCACACATTGCTACAATGTTACGGCAATGTTGTGAGAACGTTACAGGTAGCTGGGTTTAACCATCTCCACGCCAGTGTTGATTGTTGTGTAACTGATCAATAATAATGCTTTGAATCACTTTTTTTTGAGTTACTTAATTAACAACGGAAAGTTTTTCATCAACATCAGTGTGGTGATTTAGAGAAGGTTGTTTAAAGCGTGGCACAGACGAGTTTCACTGAGGGGGAAGGAAAAGAGAGGGGAAACAAAACGGTAGAGACAGTTCCCGCTTTGCCCCGGCGAGCGACGCTTCATTTGAAGGTCAGCCAGCGTTTGGGGTTCTCGATCAGGATCTTGTCCACCTGGTTCCGGCTGATGCCTCTGGTCAGCATCTTGGGGACGATGTTGTTGAGTATGTGAGAGTAGCCGTGTCTGCCGTACTTGGTCAGACGGTTCTTGGTGTGAACGTCGTGGGCGATGACGATGTTATCCTCATAGCCCTCTGCTACAAGGAAGGCCAGGCTGGGAATACACACACACACACACACACACACACACACACACACACACACACACACACACACACACACACACACACACACACACACACACGGACAAACATGTAAACAACAAAAATAAAAGAAATTAAATCTATAATTAAATCTATTAAATTAAATCTATAAGAAGGTATGCATGTGTATGTGCTCGTATATAAATGCTTCTTAAGTGTGTGTGTGTAAGTGTGTGTGTGTGTGTGTGCGCGCATGGAGAGTTAGCGTTGCAATCTTGTGCACTGAATATTTGAAATTGATGATGAAACTGAATGGAGTTAAAACTGAACAGCAGAGTCAGCTGATAAAAGGAAACTGGATGGAGCTCTTCTTTTTTGCCTTCTTTCCCTGGCATTACTCCAGTATAAAAATGACTTATTTACTCATCAACTACTCCATTAATTTTGATAGCCTTACCTGAATTCGATTTCCTTCAATCTGATGCAAACATGACTATTTTATTATTTTTCTTACTTCCACCCCTGCTTAGCCCCCATCCTCAATCTGACAGCAGAGTAGTGTGGCAATGTGGAGCAAGCTTCAGGGTCCCGGGCGGGGCACAGTGCTGAACCTGAACAGGTTCTGAAAACATCCAGCTGTGTTCACAGATAACGTGAAACGTGTCAGCTGTGTTAGCATGCCTGCTAAGCAAATCTAATGTAAACTGAGGCCAGACTCCACCTTCCATCTGTATTCCACTCACCCCCTGCCAAAGGCTACATCTTCACCAGCCAGGAAAAGGGCTCCCTAGTTTGCTTCTTCTTCTTCATATTTTTAACTCTTCCCAATATGCCAGAGTGAGTATAAATAGCCCCCGCACACTTAAGGGGATGGGCGAATTGCCCCACGTTATTTTGCTTTCAGCTGTTTCCTTGAAACACAGCCAACCATGAGAGATGGTTTTACTGTGTCCCCGGGGGGGGTAGAAAGAGAGAGGGAGAGAAAGAGAGAGGGAGAGAGAGCATGGCACAACAGTTTCTGGGAGTATTACCAAACACAGAAAGCGCTGGAGCTCCGTTCAGCTGTTAAATTAATGGTCACTTTAGCCCTCACCCCTTTCGTCAGTCCATGTCTTCAGTCCAAGGGAGCAATAGCATGTAATGGCATCAAGCAATAACGCCAAGTACTCAGACACTATGGTTACGGTGATTGTCTGAACTCAAAGGTACTGTATGTTTTGCCATGCCAGCAACTTGTATAATCAAAGGCAAAGTAAGAGTGTAATCCGTGACACCACATAATAATACACGGTGTCAGTCACGCGCACAATATGAACTCCCAGTTCAATTAACTTTCACTCCGGTCAAGGTGTGGATGCCACTCACAGCGGCTAAACTATCACCCTGACGGATCTGGACCAGCATTAAAGAGTCCAGAACAAGAGATTTACAGCCACTGGTGGAGTTACCAATGTATAAATAAATCGCAATATGACAGTGAGCGGTCACCCGTGGATGTCCTAATTTCACGCGCGTATCACACACAGCTGAGAAAGCGCCCAGAAAAAAAGCCCGGTCCCCAAAAAGCACCATAACCTGCTTTAGATACCCACTATAACCAAAAAAAGCACACATCATTATCTAGACGCTCCCTCGCCTTATACAGAACACACATGCTCTCGTGCTGTACTTTCTCATGCATGTAACATTACTGCTCAATCTCAGACCAGCGCGATACAGACCAAAAAAAAAAAAAATAAATAAATAAAAAATACTGAGGGAAAACACTGTATGATTTATCTAGCACAGACGGAGCTGGTAGAAATAACAATTGGATTCTGGGTCAGGGATTGGAGCGGAGGAAACAGACCGACAGTGTGGTTATTTCTGAGTGCTAGCACATGCGGATGCATTTATAATGTTGACGGCTTCCTCTGTTTATTTATCAAAACCGAGCAGGCGGGCAGGAAACTGTCAATAGGCAAGGGGGGGTGAGGAGATGGGGGGGGGGTAAGGAATGTCTTAGAAATATGATCTGAAATGCAGTGGCCGGGATTATACATCAAACACTAACGCATCCACCTGTCCGGTTACAGTAACCTGAATAGTGATGCTCAGGGTTGTTAATTGCTTTAAGGGGGAGCTACAAGCACTACGCTTAAAAATATAACAAAACAAATCTGTAATGCAGCGTGCACTGTTTTTTTTCTCTTAATAGGTTAATAGGTGGATCAAAGGTGTCAACTGTCCCAAAACTGACAGTCTGAACGGGAACAGGGATTACAACCAGCAGGTTGCAGTGTTGAACTCCAAGGGCTCATCTGCACCTACTCTTAAGCCTTAAGCCATTCCATTACATTATTGTCATTTAACGGATGTTCTTATGCAGAGTGACTTACCCACGTTACAATTTTATCCATTTACACAGATTTACTGATGCAACTGTGGGTTAAGTATGTCGTTCAAAGGGTATAATAGCAGTGCCCCAGTAGGGATTTGAACCAGCAACATTTGGTTTACGAGCCCTGCTCATTACCACACTGTTGCCCAACTGAACTTCACTAAGAAAGGTTAACTGCATGCTGATCGGTCATGCAATGCTTTTCTGCTGTCAGACTTTAAAAAGTCCCAGGGCAGGCAGTAAGTCCAGGACCAGGAAGCAAGGCCTGGCTGAAAATAACACACAACTGGGTGAGCAACTGCATATGACTTCCTGGGTGAAACAGGAAGTAGGCACTCACTCCTTGACTCTCTGGCAGTCGCTGGGCATGTCCACTTCCAGGTTATAGGGGTAGTTCAGCAGCTCTGTCCCGAAGAGGTCGTACTCCAGGTAGCTGCCCAGCTTCGCAAACTCCAGCAGCTCCCCGTGGTCAAATATCGTCCTGCAGACGAAGCACAAACGCCAGGAGACGGATTTACCCAAGGTTTGACTTCAGTGGATTTTCGTGGGTGGGGTACTCTTGTGCGGTCGGGTCTATTTTTTGGGCAACTGATCATGACCGCAATGGGACCACAATAACGACCTCAACCAGGTGCTCAGATAAATAACCAGCATTCCAGAATACACTGGTGTTATTGTTGCAGCTGTAACATGGGAAAAAACACACACACACACACACACACACACACACACACACACACACACACACACACACACACACACACACACACACACACACACACACGCACACAGAGCACACAGAGAGGAGATTAATCAGACCGTACTAATCGATCCTGGGGAGTCTGTGCATCGGGGGTAGGGGACCTGAGGGTCTCATCAAGGTACCAACACAGACAACATGCAAGAGGCAGAGGCAAGATTACACTCATGAAAATCCCTGCACGCCCCAAACAACCCACCCTGTTTGCCAGCCCGGTTTTTAATCACGAAAGGTCACAGAGAGACGCAGAAAAGGCCAGGTGTTTAAATAGAGGTCAGATGTAACGATCCAATGGGCAAATTACGTCACACCGAATTAATACCCCAGGAGGCACGAGTCACAGGTCTCTGTGTATGAGGCGTGTCAGATACTCAAGGTCTACCACATGTGCAGGGGAACCTCAAAGTGCCTTCTGATTAATCACACAAAAAAAAGAAAGAAAATCACAAAAGGAAACAAAAGGCCAGCAGTACCTGTACTTACACAGTGTAAGTACACAGGTTTTAGGGTTGTTTAATACAAAGTGAGGCCTGAATGTTATTATCATTTAGTGAATTTGTATAAACCTGGGAGCGTGTACAGGGCTGGCAGTGCGATGCCGAGTCCTCACCTGTCCAGGTGAGACATGACGGTTTTGCCGATGTCCCCGCCGGCCTCCTGCAGGATCCGGACCACGGCGCCGGGTGCGGCGGCGTTCCGGCCTGGGTGGATGATGACGGGGCAGCCCAGCTGGGTCTGGGCGTGGGCGGTGGCCCGCAGGACCTTGGTCTCGCTCTCCGTGATTGGCCAGGACGTGCCGATCTCCCCGATGACGCCGCACTTGATGTCTGTGCCGTCGGCGCCATGGAGAACTTCGCTCACGATGATGTCTGTGAGCTGGGGACACACAGGAGACTAAATGGGACAAAAAGCCACGCCCACAGACAGGATCCGGGGGGGGGTACAGCCTGGATGTTTATAGGCCTGTTAGAAGACTTATGACCTGGGTCAGACTGCACTGGCCACTGTGCAACTGTATTCATTTATGTTGGGACACTCTTGCAGACTTGTGTCTGTGGAACCTGTCTGCTGAGACTGCTCTGTATTTCTACAGGAGCAAACTGGATCCCAGCCTGCTACAGGAAGTGATGTCACCCCAAAGTCCCTCCCACAGCTACAAAATTCTAAAAATGCCTGTATATTTATTGCATTTAATCTTTATCTAACCAGGTCATCCCACTGAAATAAAGACCTCATTCTCAAGAGAGACCTACTGGCATGAAACTCACAATACAGGAGCACAAAGATTACAAGCCAATAAAATCACAAGTCATACAAACACATCCTCACACTGTAAAATTCACTGTATCCCATGCTTAACACATTCATTACACTCTCATCTGTCTGGCTCATGGAACAACCAATAGACCAAATACACCATGTGAGAAAACACAGATTCGAGGCTGCTCAAAACACCATGCTGGGTGCGTTAAGAGAGAAAATCTCCAGAGTACATCTCCCAAACATGCTGGGAGGAAAAATAACTGACAAGCGACCTCACAAAGTGTGGATCCAGTGCTAGATCCAGACAACCTAATGGAGACCTCAGAAAATAAACCCACACTAAATCCATTACTATTATGAAAGCAAAACAATGCAAAAAAAAAGAAAAAGAAAAAGCCCTGAAGCGTCGACCTGCTTGCCGTACCTTTTCCACGGTCATCTTCCGCGTCTCGTCGGAGTGCGTGACGTCCACGTAGTACCCCGCGCCGGCCACGATGTGGACGCCCGTCTCCTTGGCCAGGCGCCTGAGGGTGTTGATGTCGCGGCTGATGCCGGTGGTGGTGTTCTCCACGATGGTGCCCCCTCCTGCCCGGCGGTAGGCCAGCAGCTCCTCCCTGACCGCCTCCATCTCCTGGCACAGGAGCAGGTTCTCATGGCTGCTGTAGGGGTTCTGCTTCAGCCAGAACAGGTTCTTCATCTCGATGGGGGCCTCGGCCACGCCCTTATCGCCCGGTGCCGGCGGGAAGTAGCAGCACTCGAAGGTCATGGTCAGGTGCTCGTGGGTCATGGTGCGGCCCAGCTGGCCCGGGTCCACCAGGCCCAGCACCGTCTGGACCTTACCGCTCAGTGCCGACATCGCCTCTGAGGTCCCGAGGAAGCGCCTGGTGACATTCAGAAAGAACAGTTCTAGAAAATCTTGCTGAAAGCTGCACGTTACCCATAAGGCAACATCGCCACAGATAGTAATCAATGCCCTCCACATTTTCAAACAGCACTAGCTGTAATTTATATATGGAAACTAGAGCACTACATTATAGCCATTGCAGAAATTTGCTGATATCATTTCTGCAAGTCTGCTGAGCACCCACTGTATTGTGTTCACTTTAGTCCAGTTAAGCGTGCGGAAACAAAAAAAAAAAAGACCGACTGAACCTGATACATGCTCTTTTTTACTACTGTTGCAGTAGTAACTGCCCTTGCACTTTTATTTACTGCGTTAGGACGCACACTTTGCACGTATGATCATGCAGAAAACAAAAAAAAAAGAAAAAAAAGTTTCGTAACTGTATCCATTTCCTTTATTAAACAGTAACGACACAATTCTTATAATCAAAGTTTCTCCTCACCGCGTGCGAAACCCCCTAAGTATTCCGTTTATAAAATATAACTTTTTGCGTCTATGACCCGAGGGTTGCCCGTTACTACAGCAAGTTTTTTGTATTCAGCACCTAATCTTGGATTAGAATCAAAATTTTGTCTAAATGATTGGGATTTGTTTTAAATTCACGCAAGCCGGATTTTAGATTCACCGACCGGGGCTTAAAATACTCTGAGGTAGTTACAGCTCTACGAGGACGTCAATCTACGTTACGGTCAGCCAATGAGTTTACAGAAATAGCGCTGCTTACAGTCCCTCCCCTCTGGAAACGAACGTTGGACTTTCAAGCGCTGACTTCTATTCTCAGTTCTCCCTTGCAGGTTGTCTGAATAGCGAAGTATATGACAGCACACACATTAAGTACCTGACGACCCCGTATACGATTACATATTAGACAACTCATCGTTGTATCAAAGTGCTTGCGGACGTTGTGGAAAACGCTGACCCGTACGCACGCAAAGCGATTACTTGCTAGGAAATGTCACTTAATTTCGAAAACGAAAGTTTGCAAATTACAAATTATATCACAGTTTTAAGTTATTAATAATAAAGAAAAATAACAGTATAAAGCGTGTTCGTTGCTGGCAGAGTACGAGTTGCTGAAGTCTTGGATCGTGCAAACTCAAACTATTCCGCTATATTTTAAGGGTTTGCACGCACGCTCGAAATGCACCAGCTCAAATGGAAAGTTTTAGCTACGAAGCTACAGGAGTAAAATTACTATGCACTAAGTGCTGGTGGTAAGAATGCATATTGAATTGCTTTCCCACAGTGCAAACAGTACGGAGGTCTAGAACAGCGTCAAAAGAGCATTCTGCACAGTGTGACTTAGCGGAGTTTGCACAAATTAGGATAATGAACGAATTCCATCACAAATAAATATAAACTTGCGCCAATCACTGATTCGTAATCTGATTGGTACCAAAAAGACTGGAGACCTGAAAAGTTACGTCCTTCACGTCCTGGATTTCTGGTCGGCTGAAAAGCCACGGTAAGCAAGTCACGTGGGTAGTCGACTTTAAGTATCGCGAGGATGCGCTTCGGTCCCGAGAAGCAGCTGCAGAGAGCGAGCTGTGACCGCACATACAGCCTGTCTGTTCGAAACTGCCTTTTACTCACTTTCGCCTGTGCAGACACGTTGATGAATGTAAATGGATTATTGTTCGTACAAACAAATAGAGTGTCATACGGTTAATTGTGTGGGTATCAGTCCGCTACAGCCTCTGGTTATCTAGTGACCCCTCCCATCATCGAAAAAAGGTCGAATGTTACGTTACAAACTTTGTTCATTAATTGGCACGGAAACTTAAAATGCGTCACTTGTTAGACATGATTTATAGTGGAACTATTTTGAGGTATACGACTGGTCAAGACCACGATTGCAGTGCGCAATCTCAGATCGGAATCCATGAGCCCATATCTGAGTGCCGTCATTCCACATTGATGTATATGACCTTCCTAATAACGTTAATTAGAGTGCATGAAAATGTACTCTATTGTTATCCGATTTTTTTTTTCTTATTCTTCTTTTTCTTCTTCTAACCAATTTTGTGCGTTTAATACAGCTTCAACCGTTTAACGTAGAAACTTCATTCAAACTGTGTTGCGTAGGTCTTACAAAGGACACTTAAGCTATGTATGTTTTATTTTTGTAACATTTATACTTTTTAAACTATTAATTAAAAACTATCAAAAATTTCCCCATAGACTTAACATTGGCCTTTATGACATCACAATAGAGCCATTAAGTAATTAGAATCTTGTGGCAGCTGTTCTGACCACCTACCCACCACCCACCTCTGACCATCTGTTTGATGTAGGCCTATATACTTTTATCTATGTAAAATTAGACTGTTTGCATTTTCATGCACTCATAACTCCCTGGAATTACATTCTCTAGTTTTAGTTATCATTACAATATTCATCACTTCACCACTGAATATTGTGATTCTAACATCAACACTAATCATAACACCCTTATAGAAATAATTGTTGGCTGCAACACCAAGCAGATTTAGATAAATAGACATAGCCTACAATGTACTCTAGTTTTGTACACTGCACCCCAGGATATTTGTGTAAACAATTTAAACATGTTTTCATCATATATATGTATTTTGTAACCTCTCATTAATCTAACCAAAATATGATTTGCCCTTATCTATGTCATGGATTTAAGAACGTATGATTATTTTCTGATGCTAATAAATACCATAGACATTACTTAAATTAAGAGAAAATGTTTCACAAGATTAAAAACGTGTGCAATTTGCAGTTAGATTGAATACAGCCCCGTGGGCTTTTCTAAATTCTAAATTGGAACACCGCACACCTTCGACATGCAGTGGAGTTATGGAGGGTGAAAAAACGCAGCTCTGATTTCAATCTTGTAATCTTCATCAGTAAACATCAGTAAACAAATGTTTTAATCTCGGTGATGAGAATTTACATGGCCCCTTCCCCGCGCTGCGCGGTAGCCCCGGAGAGTCCATTACACAAAAGCTCCTCGCCGGAGAGACGTTGATTTGATCAGAAGTGACAAGTACCGTGGAACTATCCGGCCAGGGATGCGATTCACTTCTACGCTTATCAAATCTGCGGGAGAAAGAGGCTATTAACTCACAGCAAATTGTGCCAAGTAGCTTAAAGGCCCCTGTCTGTTTCAATACTACTGATATCTCCATTTGTTGTTGGGTGTGAAAGAGGCTGTTGAGTCTTATTAGAAGGGATTTGATAGGAAAAGCATGTTTGTCACGCTCCCCCTCTCTCTTTTTCTTTCTTTCCCCCTCTCCCCTTCTCTGTCTCTCTCAAATCAAATCAAGCTTTATTGGCATGGCAGGTTAAAACCAGTATTGCCATAGCGTTGACAGACCGACTATAAAACACCTAAAGCGCATCACTCTTATTTTTCTTGTCATTTCAATCAAAATTGACATATATTCAGTGTCCTCTGTGTTTATTCATACCTCCGATTAAATAGCAACAAAACCATGACATAATTGGAATAAAAATGCATAGGATTTTTTTCTGCTTTAAAAAAGATATAATTTAATCTAAATATTCAGACTTTTCTCAATCATCTTTTCACCTTGCATGTTCCTCACACTGCGCTTTAATTGCCATGCAAATGAAGCGTTCTCCACCCATGAGCAGAGAACTCCCCCTGGTTTCCCGGGCTCTGCTTGGGCAGGCACCGGCCTGCTGGATTCCTCCATTCCAGGAAGTGGGAGGTGGTACTCAAGGTCCAACTCCCTGCAACACCAAGTGCGAGCCCTGAGGCATATATGGGTAGCTGTCTTTGACCAGTTAATCTGTTTACACTTTTTTTGCAGTGAAGTTATTGCTTCAAAAGTTTTCGCCTGAAATTGGCAGTGTTGCTGCCATTTGCCTCCAGTGCCCAGTAGAGCAGGTGTGCTACTTCAGTTAGACCCTCTTTTTCTCTGTTTTAATACAAAATGTAATCTGATGTTAGTATGAAATTTGCCACAAAACAAGACAACTAGCTGAGTTTAAAACACACACACACACACACACAATACTTTTTGAATCTGGAAGCTGTCCAAGTGTACAGCTACATATCTACACGGGATAATATTCCCTGCTGTCCGTTTTTAACTCGCTTTGATATTTTCCAGTTTAAAATGCCAGTGTTGAACCACACTCTAATGTTATATTTGGGCTAGTTACTCAGGAATCATTTAACTGAAGCGTGTTCTGGAAGGTGCGCGCGTAAACTGCTAATTAGATTGATTAACCAATGAGGCTATCGGCGGAATAAAACCCGGCTTCCTGGGGCTCTTTGGTTGGGCGTGACGGTCTGCCATAGGCAGATTTACACGCGGACTGGGCAGGGCACCAGCCCAAACATGGCGTCAAGAAACATTACTTAATTAAACACTGATTTGTGTTAATCTCAACAAATAGTACCCAATGTATTTGTTTAATGTACCAAATTTGCGGTCTGTGCCTGAAGCATTTGTAATCGTTGCTTGAAGTCTTTAGGTCGTGATCTTCTGGACTAGTTTAGGCTTCCATTGATGGGCGATCATTTCCCAGCGGTATATCTCACGATAATTACCCCGGCTGTCACAACTAGTGTTGGCAATACATTTCAGTATTGATCCGCTGTAAAGCTGTGCGCAGATCGACACAGCTATTCTGCTGTCGTTGGACATTAACAGGGAGAGGATTCTGGCTCCAATTCTTGCGGTCTTTGTGTGGTTGTCTGTGGTATACAGACACTTCCCCTCGGGAGAGACAAGGCCGGGAGGAAGTTAATCTCCAACTCTACTATCTTATTAAAAAAAAGAATGTTATTTTTTTCTCTGAGCCCTTAGTCTTTCACACCTCTCTCTTTCCCCTGAAGATTGAAATAAAGTCCAGGCCAGCGGAAGACAAATCAATTGTGACATTTCTGGATGGAGCGCGATGCATTTAATTAGCACAAGACACAGCGACGAAAGCTGAATTACCCGATAAATCAGTGACAGGCGCTGAGGTGCCGGACAGAGGATGGGACTGTCTATGGAGACGTACAGCGCCCGGAATAACTAGGGAGCCCTGTCCATTTAGCTGGCACTTTCCCCCAATTTTTCAACGCGTAACGTCGTTACTCCCTGACACAAAATTGCTGCTAATTGCACCGGCGGCTTTGATAAATCCAGGCGCTTTGCGCTGCAGACTCACAGACACGCGCCCAGATCGTACCATATTTCTTCTGGAGGCGCATCTTGGTGTCTGTGGCGGTCCTAACAATTTCTCACGTCACACAGTAAACAGAAGTTTGTTTTTCCACTCGCTCCGGCAAAATTATTTAAAGAATAACGCAGTGGTAAAGGAATATGGTGTCTGTTTGTCGGACTGGACCGCTGGTACCGAACATTCACACAATGGTTCTGTGCCATTTCAGGACTACGTTAGCATTACAGGAACGTTACGCGAACTTTGGTGACTTTGGTAGGTGGACGCAAGAGGAAAATGCATGTGCGAAGAGACGTTTTAAGTTCCGAGCGCTTTGACAGCAAAGATGAAAGTTTCTGAAGAAAAAAAAAAGTCTGGCTACGCGGACGTCCAATTGCACGTCTCAGAATTACAGACCGATGATTCTCCCACGGTAACATTTTAGAACTAATATGAGCTAAAACCCACTGTTGAGTATTAACGTCAGTTCATTATGACTCCATTAGGGGGTTACGTCACAGTCAATCATCCAATTGGCTGGATGTTCTCAGACGATCTACCCCACATTGTGTGTATATGTTAAGATACTGGAGGAAAAAAAAAAAAAATGGAAGGAACAGATAATCAATCATGTAGAAGCAGCACCGGGCCAGCACACCCACCCACTCACCCCTCTTCTCTCTTTGCTCTCTGCTTGCATTGGTTTGTCCTTTCTTCTCGTCTGAAAATGAATCACAAGTCTGTCATCTGTCTTCATCAGTGTGGTCAGTATGGCTGGACCGCAGACACATATTTCACCATCTGTGTGCACCATTCCCTGTGACAGATGGACCGCACGGGTGTCTGGTGAACTCAGGCCAGGGCAGGAGAGAGCTGCGACCCTTTGCTGTTTCATCCCCTCAGTCCTCCTTTGCCCAACGCCCCCTCACCCCCCTGCTCCCATCAAACACAAAAAACAGAGCCATTTGATTCTTACAAAAATAGCAGAACCACCACAGAAACAATTCTGAAATAATTTTTCCCCTTACTTTACACAGTGTAGGAATATACTGTATATCAAGGTTCTTACGGTCTTGAAGGTTCAGAGTGAGGGAGTGCATGGGTGTGATTAAGACTGCGAAGTGAACAGGATCGGACTGTAGCTCTCCTGGGAGTGGGTCCCATCCTATCCTCCCACCTACAGATCTGACTGCATCCTGGAGCCTGTGTGTGGCTGCGCTAAAATTCTTGCTGTTTCTGGACTTGTTTTGTGGAGGACTGTGTTGCTCGTTGTTTGTGGGGTTACAGTATTACACAAGTGGGGTTGTGTCGTTAAAATAAAATCATGGAGTTATTATTGGTTTTTGATTTCAGGATTTTGTGCAGGAAGGTTGAGCTGTTGATTGTGGGGCAACTGTGCAGGTTGGAGATTGCTGTGTTGTTTGTCAGGTTTTTGTGTGGTAGGGTTGAGTTGTTGACTGGCTGGTGATTGTGCAGGTACCTTTGCAACCCACAGAGCACACAATCAAAGACAATGTGTGTTCCTTTTTGTCATATACACTGGCTGACAGAATTCATAATTCATAACTGAAGTCTCCAGCATGCTTGCCGTGTTCACGTTTCTTAAAATCTACAATATGAGAGATCCAAAACTTGCAATTTTTAAACTTTTCACTCTATGTGAAAGAAACTGGAAGTGAAAGAGCTTGTCTAGTTTTGGTGGTATTAGAGAATCTGAACAACATGAAACATTTAATGACAAAAACAGGCCAGTCAGACCCGCTCATCATTGATACTCATAGATACTCAGAGACAGTATCTGGCACTACGTGGAGCCTGGTCAAGAACATTCTAAGGGCCTCTGGTACCTCCAGAATCATGGTAAGCTATTCCATGCATATATAAGAAAAAAAAAAAAAAACTTCCTACTGTCAGTGTGAAATTTACCTTCAACTAATTTCCACCTGTGTCCTGCTCTTCTGCTGGAAGAACTGCCCTCGAATTAGCTTCTGTGGTCCACTGTATTAATCACATTAAAGAAAAAAAAAAAAATCAAAAAGCTCCCCCCCCCCGACTCTCTCCTTTCTCTGGGACTAAAGAGATTAAGCATCTCTGCTCCCGGTCTCTAATTTACGCACTTGCTGCCTGGAATCAGGTCAGTGCCGGGGACTGTGGAGCGCGGGGTTCTCATGCTGGGCGCCGGTCGATGCTTCCTCCTCGTCCCCTCGCGCTGACTGACGGAGAAACGGAAACAGTGCAGCATGTTCGCCTCGTTATATCTGACTGACACCGATCAGATGCTGAACCGATCCCTCCAGCGCTCTCTCTGTCTCCCAGGGGAGGTGGCCGTTTTGGGGGGGGGGAGAGGGGCATGGGGGTGCTGCATCGGCCGCCCCGCTAGCGATTTTTCTGTTTTTAGAGGCTTTTGGTAGAACAGTGAGTCATTACAGCGATACTCTTTGATCCAGTGCTGTGACATTCGGCACACCGTATACTTTATAGCATATTCAGACATTTTGATGTGCTTCATTCAACAACATAGTCACCACAAACCATTGATTTCTTTTTTTCCAGTCATTACCAATGAGACTCCTCCTACACCACCACTGCCATTATTGTTAGTGTTAACAGTGCTGACAGTAGCTGTAATAGTACTGAAGATGTTTCCCTGTGTTGGGATGTTTCTTCAAACACCCGTGGTTTGAGTAAACTGGAACATAAAGGTTGTTGAAAACAGCCTTTTCGCAGACATCAGTCATCACTAGTAAGCAAGATGGTTCTCATTTTCTCCAATTTACACTGCATTAAACATTTTACTCATGATTATTTATGAGGGTGATACACTGAGATCAAAGGAGCATGTCTAAGGGTTACTTTATGTTATGTCAGCGGTCTGATTTCCCTTATATTTAAAAGAGATGCTGACTTAATTAAATTAAAGCACTTAGATTTATTTCAACATCTCTGGTGTGTTACACAGAGACCAATAAAACACAGACTCAATCAACAAAATAGTTTCCATCAACACGTTCACCAGATGGCACTGACATGTGACCACATAAATATACAGGAAAAGGAGAGAGGGAAAGAGGCTTCTGCACTCCACTGTCCCATACATGAACACCACGACACAGGCTCTCAGACCCAACATGTGTATTCAGAACTTTATCCAATATACTATACATGGATATCAGAGCTCTGCAGATATTTGGAGAGACACAATAATTCCACAAATGTATTAGCATCTCTTATCCTCTCCCTCTGTCCCTTGTTTTTGTTTAGAAAATCTTCAGCATGGCTGTAGGTGTGAATTATCTTCCCCTCACTTGTAATTGTACTGACCTTATCGTTATAGTTTGAGATAAAAGCAAACTGAAGTATTTGGTATCAAACAGAACATCTAGGTTTAATTTTTTCAGCTTGCGTGACTGTTAATGTTTTCCTCCACTGCTGCATTGCAAAACAAAGAACCATATTTCACCAGCTTGTCATCCTATTCACAGCATACAGTTTTTGATGGTCTATGTTTGGATGTGTTTAGTAAATATCAGCCCTACCCCATCCTGTTTTGAATTACATTTATTACATTTTGGAATATCAGATGTTGAACAGGCAGCACATTTCTCCAAATTGCCATATTCTCCACTGCAGTAGGAAGTGGGGTATGGCCCCTGTGACTTCTGTACCCCTGGTATAGGCTTCGTCACGCTCTCTAAGCTTTGAACATTCTCCTAGATCTGGAAGCACCTGCCTGTAGTCCAGCAATGACCCCTGACTCCACATGCCACCAGTGTCAGTGATATACTCTCACTGCGGAGTCAAAAAAGCTTCAGCATGGGAAACTACGCCAACACAATTTATGTGGCTTAAGTCATTGCAGATACCAAAGACATGACGTTACAGACTTAGCCACATACAGCTGTTGCAAGGCAGTACCTCAGAGGAACGGTTATCCCTTTGGCACACTTAGAGGTACTCACCGAATGGCAACTTGGTGCTTGGTCTTAAGGGAAAAGTGAAACTCAGGGAAAGTGTTTGTGGCATACGAAGTGGATTCCTGCATGCTACATATGTCCAACCAAAGAACCTCTGTAGGTTTATATTTTCTCAGTTTTGAAGCAATTGTTGTCTTTTTTCCTGAGGACATAAACGTTTGTTTCATTTTTCAGCTAGTAATGTTAAAGGACGGTTGTGAGGAAAATTCTGGCTTTTTGTGCTTTCATTTTTTTAACAGGGTGTATATTTACTTCATCAACGTATCTTGCGATTCCCATTTCCCCCATCGAAAGCCTGCCCTTGCAGTGTTCCTCCGGCAAAAGGACTTCCTCTCGACCCTGCAGTGCGTGCGAAACGCTGAGCGATCACCCGGCCTTAAACGCATCCCGAGGTTAATAGGAAAGGCGGGCGCCGCTTCACAGCGGAGGGAACTTTCACAGCGAGACCCCTTCCGTGCCCCCGTCCGTCAGAGCCGCCAGCGCAGACGGTGAGGAGAGACACGCGAGTTAACGAGCGGCGCGCAGAAGGGGGAGACGCTGCCGATTCCCCGTGATAAGAAAGACATGAGGCGTCGGAACAAATTGGCGTTCCCGCGGCGCCTTTTCCAGGTTGCTATTAATAGAACGTTAAAAAGAGAGGGAAGGGGGAGGGAATTAGACCGGGTTGTATGGCTGCGTGAAGGAGATTAAGAGGTTGTCGTCTGCCTTGCAGTGGGGCAAAAACCAAGCTGTGAAACGCGCGCGTCCGGAAATAAGACTCGCGAGGGGCACGAGAGCATCGATACAACTTGACTTCGACATTGGAGGTTAATTGTTTGTTTGTGTGTTTGTTGGCGTTTGCATAAATTCGCGAAAATTTAAAGCACTTTGGGCTTCTAAAAAGTTTGCAGAATGATTGTGAAAACATAAAGAACAACAAAGAATAGGTTTCAAATCCTGTGTGCTTTCTGCTCAATTTTAATGCTATCAGGGTACATTTAAGGTCCATTAGAGAACAGAAGAGACATTTAATTTTATTCAGCAAAGGAGCCAACTGTTCATTAGAACACTGGGGAATATGCTTTACGTAGACAAAGTTTAAACAGTAAACTCTTAAAGTTGCAGTCTTTGCCTTTAAATTAATGTCGGCTTGCAGATTAGTGAAATATCGGATTTGTTCAGAAATGGCCGTACTTCTCAGATAAAACAGGTCTTTGACCATCTTACACGTATATGCAGCCTATAAATATTATTTCCATGTTCTATATTAAAGCTTAATGATTTTCATAAGCATATGTCGTAATGATACTCCACTGCTGTGCTGATCTAAACTTAATATAGGCCTAAACATGACTCACAACTGCAGAGAATCGCACCTGCTCATTCAATTTCCGACATATTGTTCCTATGCGTGCCGCACAAATTGTAGTCCATTATTCTAACATGAAAAACGTGATAGAGCGAAGGACTATGTAATCTTCTGAAGATGGGTGTAAGGGTGGAATAATGGTAATAACAGCAATGGCAATGTTCATCGTTTATTTATTATTATTATTATTATTATTATTATTATTATTATTATTATTATTATTATTCATATACGTTTTATACAGATTTTAAAGATTGTGAAGGCACTGTACCAAATTGACCTCGGTGGACACGGTATCTCTGTGAAACGCATTCGAATGCACGGACACACGCACGCACCAACACGTTTGTGTGACGTTTAATCAGCAGGATCTTAATGGCCGCAGCGTCCCGCGCGCGCTGGGATCCCAGGCGCAGCAGCGCGCGGCTGCAGGATGGAGCTGATTTGGCACATCGCCAGATGACCCGCAGAAAAGAGCTTGTCTGCGCGGCGGAACGATGCCTCCGCTACCTGTTGTTCCGGGGCACCGCTCCAGCGAGCGTGTCCCACCTGCGCAATATAAAACGAATTGAAAGCTATCGGTCTGGCCTCGGCAGGGTTTATTAAGAGGTCGTTACCGCTGTCACTCTCGTACATCACGGCGGCTATTTTTCTGCAGTAGCCTTTGGAAGCCGAGATGAGAATTTGATGAATAAAGATGACCAATATAAGTTTATGTCTCCATAGAAACCCCGCCCGTGCCCATCTCTCTGGGCGCTCCGAGCTTGATATTCGCTGGAAAGGCGGAATCCATCTCAGCGTAGGGCATGGATACGATACAGTATGTAACGAGTATAACTATGTTTCAACCTCACCAGTCCGCTCAAAGGAGTACTAGTCTAAATCAGCGTCAAAGAACTTTCTTCAAATCAGCGCGCTATCGATGCATTTTCAGAGAGAGAAAAAAAAAAAAAACTAAGCAGCACCCCTGCAAAAGAGTGAAAGAAAGGCACGAACGAATGAATAATTAATCAAGTGAGGAGCAGGGTTTGTAATCCAAAGGTTGCTGGTTCAGCTCTCAGGTGGAGAACTGCCTGGGGCAAGGTACTTAACCTGAATTCTCAGAACAAGTAACCAGATGTGTAAATGGATGATTTGTTAAGTCACTCTGGATAACAGTGTCCGCAAAGAGGATTTAATCTAGTGTGTTCATGTGAAAGTAGCCACTATTGATCAGGAAAGTAGAACAAGAATGTGTCATATAAAATATACACCCCATTATCCTACTCAGGTGTTGAGTGCTCTCACTCCCCACATGATCTGATCACTTCATTAAAAAAATAGAAAAGCCAGCATTAAAATTCAGTGTGCTTTTTATTTCCATATGCTTTAATGTAGTTACATACAAGTCAGACATTCAAGTTACCGACATACCATTCTGTGGCATTGTGAGGTTGTACAGTTTAAGATTAAGGTTGCAGTAAGCTTGCGGTTGTATGGCATTTGACAGCGCTAAGTCACATTGAGGCAACGTTTCCCACATTGGAAGCATTAAAGGATGGCACCAATGTTTAGTTGCGTGTGCACAGACATAACAACCACCTAACCCTACTGAACCCCCTTTTGTAAGCATCTCTGGATAAGACTGTCTGCCAAATGGCTGAATGTAGAATAATGCTGCTGGTTGGCCGACTTTAAGCTCTGCTTGTGAGAGAGTATGTTCTTTTATTTGTGAGAGAGTTTCCGCCATTTTTCCTCAAGCTCTTTTCTTTGCAAAAATCAAACGGACAAAAACTGCAAGTGTAATGAGGATCTTCCTGAAGTGGATATTATAAGGGTTTCAGTTAAAGGAGCATGAAAGGAGTATCTCTGAATAAATACACTGTGCTTTTGATTTGTAGATTTTTTTTGTAGATTTTTTATTTTAATGTTTTATTTTTAATTTTTTTATTCCCATGAACAGTGCTGCATATGGCAGTCATCCAATAAAGAGCTTTTAAAAGTAAAATAAGACAAGTCCCTCTCTCACGCCTATTTCCTTCTCCATTTCACCATCTGTTCCTTCTTTTTTTTCTCTTTGACTTTCTTTATCATATCTGGTCTGTCCACCTCTTTCTCTCTGTCTTACCTTTTTCACTTTTCATCTGTTCTTTTCATTCATTCAGTCTCTACTTTCCATCTTTTCCCACTCTTTTTCCCTGTTTCTCCCTCTTTCCCTCTCTATTCCTGTATGTCTCACCCTCTATTTTTCCTCTCCTTTCCCACTCTTCATTTACTCAGTTTCTTCTTTCCATTTTTCCCTCTGTTTCTTCCTCCCTCCCTCCCTCGTTCTGCAGTGAGAGGCTGGCTCTTGCAGCCAGGAGTGCTGCTGCTGCTTCCAGCCGCAGGTAATTAATAAGGTGCCACTTCCCGGGGAGTGACGGTGTGCCGGCGCCGGCGGCTGCGGCTCGGCGCGGCTCCCCCTGTACCGCAGACAGCTGCTGTCAAGGTGAAAGCCGGATGAGGCTCTCCTACCCCGCGTAGCTGTCATGTTCTTTCAGTCAAACGCCGGCCCCCGAGATGGGCTTTCAAAGAGCCGATAAAGACGCGGCGAGAGCAGGGGGGGCTCTGACACGGGGGCCAGATCTCAGCCCGGAGACGGTTTTAAATGTTAATCGCTCGCCACCGCCGAACAATGAAGCGAAAGAGACACCCCGACTCCCGCTGCCCGTTATTTTACATTCAGTCTTTGGGCCCAAGGGTGCACACACACATATGAACTGAATCTCAACAGAGTCCCCCTGTGTTTCAGCCCCCTAACACCTGATACCTCTAGTATTTGATATTTGTTTTACGTGTTGTTAGCCTGGTCTGACGCTGTTGCTTGTTTAAATTGAATGGATACACTTCTGTTCTTTCGTGCTGGAAGTCACTCTGGAAAAGAGCGTTTGCTAAATGCATGTAATGTAATTAATAATAATAATAATAATAATAATAATTATTATTATTATTATTAGTAGTAGTAGTAGTAGTACTACTACTACTACTAGTGGTTGTAGTAGCAGCAGCAGCAGTAAGGGTAGTTGTAGTAGCAATGATAAAAAATTAGAAAAAGAAAATGAATTAATTCATTGGATCTTTTAATCATATGTGGAATTCACTGTACTGTGAATTGGAGCTAGAGGTCTGGCCACTCTGAGCACAGCACCGAGACAAACAGATCCCAATCCTGGAGTCTCACAGTCCCTTCCTGCACCACACTGGACACAGAGAGCACAAACCCCTCCACCCCTCCACCCCCACCCCCCAACCCCCCGTTCCCTCCAGCGCAGATAAAACGCACAGATCGGCCATTAAGGGAATCTCCATAACATCTGCATGCGGTAATGAAATCAGCCTGACAGAAATGGATATGAACGCCTGAGGGGAGTCCCGCCGGCCCAGGCCTCAACCTGACGAGAAGCAGAGGTTTCTGACTCACTGGTACATTAACATTTATCTGCCACAGAGACAGGAGAAGACCATTCAGCGACATTGGAGGGAATGAAGCAATCAGCCCTCTGCTTATGAAGAATGAATATATACTGACGTGTCTGTGTGTGTGTACATATGCATTCATTCACTCTGGATAAGGCTATTATAAAATAGAAATCCATTTTTAATACAGCACATGCATACACACACACACACATATATATATATGTGTGTGTTGAGGTGAGGGAGACGCAGATAGGGTGGGGGAGGGGGGCCAGGGGGTTACAGAGTTTAGACAGCTGTGAAACAACTGAAAACTCCGAGTCAACTGTTGCCTACTGTCAGAGTGATGTCATAATGGACGGCCATTTTGGCTCAGCCGTCATGGGTTGCCGCCTGTGCTGCCTTGGTCCAGTTTTTAAAACCTGGCTCTCTATGCTATATTGTGGAACTGTGATCAGTCAGGTCAGAGCCAAGGTGTAGATATTGACAGGAAACTTTGTTACATCGCTGAGCTTCCGAAATTTCTACACCAAAAATGATTGATTGAGCTGCTGTTTTATTTGTCTAATAGATGCCAGGGCCACTGAAGTAGCAGTCTCATATTCTGCACCCATGTGGCTAGGAATCTACCAGAGCTGAAGCACTTTTGTTATGGAGTCGGGAGCAAAAGTTTCCCCTGGGGATTTGAAATTGCCGATCCTGGTTTGTCGATACTTCTGTACGGACCAACTTTCTGCATTTTTCTGTGTGTGTGTGCACGTGTGTGTAAAAACTGTTCATCTGTCTGCCCCTACTTCACTTCAGTTCCGCATGAGTATGCTGTGAAAAAGAGAGAGGACAACGTTGGTCTGCACCTGCAGAGAGGGACAGAGGCATCGTGGGGCGGGGGGGAGCGAAATCTCACTTTGTCAGTGCCCTGCTGTCTGCCTGTGATACGTCACACTGCTAATGTGCTTTTTTCCCTCTCTTTCACGCTCTCTTTTTTATGCTAATTACCAAAGGCGTGAAAAGCAGAATCACAGTTGCACGCAGTGCGATACTTCTGTTGCCCCCCCATTCCTTCTCTATCTCTCCATCCTCCTCCAATCCCTCCATCTCTCTGCCCTCACCCCTCCATCAAGCCGTCTGTCTCTCTCTCCATGTCTCTTCCCTTCATCTGTCCCACCTCCCTCTGTCTTTTGTTCATCTTTGTGCATCTTTCCGCTTTACTCTCTGCCTCCTCATTCCTTCCACCACCTCCCACCCTTTTCTACTCCTCCCCCTTTGTGCTGCCTCTCCCTGGGTCTCCCTTGAGTCTCTCCTTCCCTCTCCCTCTGTTTCTCCCAAACTTTTCCTCCTTCTTCCTCTCTGCATCTCTCCTTCATGCCAGCTTCTAATTCTCCATCCATCTTTTTCCGTCCTTCCTAGATCTTTCCCTCTTACTCCCACCTTCTCTCCCTGTTTCTCCCTCAGTCATCCTACTCCCTCTCTCTCTCTGCTTCTCCCATCGTCTGTCTCCCCTTGCACTCGCAGTGCAGCTGAAACGGGTCAGGGTCTGTAGAGTCCGTCCTCTCCACTGCCCTGATTACAAATCCGCACACCAAACAACCTGCAGCACAGATTCCACTTCTTCCTGGCGTGTTTGCTGCTTCTCAGGCATCTGGCTCACACGCCCAAAACGCCAGGGTTTTACTTGTGTCAAAACTCGTTGTTAAAGAGTCTGGGTGAGAAAATTACTTCGCAAAAGAGCTAAATGCAGCTGTTGGACAAGGTGTGGAAGCAGATCTCCATCAGTGTGAACTGAACAGGGAATGTGGGTGGGGCTTGTTTTTAGCACCGGACACCCAAGAAGCGAGTTGGTGCTTCGAATCAGCGCTGAGGCAACACTGGCAATTAACTTAAGTGAGGAACTTTGTTAGAGCAGGCAGGGGATTGGACAGAGGGTGGCGTGGTTGAGAAAAGAGGGGTTGTGGGCAATTGGGAGTTGCAACATTTTACATATTAATTTAATTTCATGCCACAAAGCAAAGATACTTTGGAGAGTTTGTTGATTAGGGAATTCTGATGGGTGATGAGCAAAGATGACCTGCCCAGTGGTCACCAGTGCTAAGTCAGGAGAGGAGGAAATGCTGGATGTATAAGACTGTGACACAGAGAGATAGCTGAGCTCCACTCCTCAGAGAGGGAAAAATGAACTAAAACAGAGAACGACTGGCAATCACTGGGCTACAGTCACAACCTGGCTAGAAACTGACAAGAAACATGACCCACTGGCTTTGTAACTCACTGCCATTCAAAATGTGTCAATATTTAATAGTAATAATTGATGCTATTGTTAATAGCCGGAGCTGGACTGGTGGTTATGTCTGTCTGTCTGTCTGTGAACAGGATCACTGATAAAGCTATGAACACATCTGGACGAAATTGTAGGAATGTGCATTCTACCAAGAGTCCAGTATATACTGTCACATAACCTCATAACCACACTACATGCTTAGAGTTAAAAAAAGATCAACAATAACTCTCTGTGTGTAAAATATGCTGTCATAGATTTTCGACCACTGAAAAACAATAGCAACAAAAAAATTTACATTCCCTTGCAACGTTCCTCATTGAGGTGTGGGACAAACATCTGCGAGTCACTGTTTGCATGCTCCCTCTAGCGGTGAAAAATGGTAACATAACAATTACAAGCTCTGTTTATCGATATGAAGTGCATGCACCCAATCTTTGGACCCAGAAGGCACTCATGCACAAATTCATATATAATTTCTATCCTGTAGAGCAATTCTTTGGGATGTAACTCCTCTCTTCTCCTATGGCATGTTAACACTTATAATGTGCTGAGTTCAGACATGCTTCACATTGTTTTAAGGATGAGGTCTTTAGAACATTATCTGAACATTCTAGAATTCTTTGCCATGCTTGCAGGCACATGGGCTTCTGTAAGCATTTGCCCAGCTTCGCTACATGTGTGCCTGCAATGTTGGGTCAAAGAGCAGTTGTTTTTGGGTCAGTGGTGCTGAGCCAAAGTTTCAGATACTGTGCGAGTAGAACCAGAGTTTGAGTCTGATTTGAGTTGCGACTGAGACACCTGACCATCATGCAGTATGGCTGTCAGCAGTGGAAAAAAGTCAACTTATCAAATCTGATTCTCACTTTTTCCATAAACACATTCATATTTATAATGTTTATAAATAATGCAGAGCTTCTCTCTGCATTTTAAACAGGTGTAAGTCAACAGCACACTCACCAGGCTTGATCAAGCCCATCAGGTGTGTGTGTGTGTGTGTGCTTCACGAACCACAATTTGCAAGCATGATTGTGTCAAACTAAATTGGTCCAAAAGCCGATGCATTCGATATTTGCAAATACACCCGATAAAGTCAGCATTAATGAAAGCCAAAAGCGTATATTACCGTAATTGGCTGTTCATTTGATTTGTATATAATTTGTATATTGAAATGATTTATTACAAAATTGGTACAATATCAGCCTTTGGCAGACAATTATTAATTTTAGTTTTTGATCATATTTGGTAGTTTCACATTTCACAAAAACAAGTAGGCATGAGTGTTTATGGAGTGCTTATTAAGGTGTTATTGAAGGTGTTATAGAGTATTTATGCATGTGTCTTGGAAAGGGACTAAATGTGCATACAGTGTGACAGCATGGAGACCTGTATATCTGTGCTGGGTACAGACTCTGCTGCGATATCTCTCTGGAATGCTATGATTTCAATCTACAATAAAAGCATATCATAAAAAAAACTATATAAAAATGACACAAAACCTGACCAGGAGCTGCCCTGCAGCGACAATAGAAAAGCTTTAAGATGAAGATGCCCAGAAGTCCTGTTAAAGTTCGGGATGGGGAGGGCTTTGGAAATAAGGAAAAATAATAAATGGGAAAAAGCAGCAGAGAACATGTCTCTGGTAAACCCTTAATAGTCTGATGTCCCAGATTAATGCAAAAACAGTAGTGCATCACAAGATCCTTCATATATGCATATTTGCATATTCATTTAAAAAGAATTACAAAGTAATTTGTAAGTGTAATGGTGGATATTGCATTGCATTGCATTTCAAATAACTTCAGCTGATTAGCGGTTTGCTGTGAGTCCTTGAAGAAAAATGGTACTTATTAATCAGTGAATATGATGGCATGGTGGCTTCAAAAGGGGGTGTGAGCTGGTACCATTTACAATCACACTTTGAAGAAAAAAACATTAGAGAATAGATAATGTGCAAATTAACATGGTGGAGACAAACGAAAGAGAGAAAGCTTAATGCTATTAATATCCAAAGAATCTTTATTAAAAAAAAACTATCAGTAAGAAGTAAAGAGGCTGTAGATAAATAGAATGTGACTCTCTTTTCAAACAACAAGATGTTGGAAAAAATGGAAAACCCCTTTTTCCAGATAGAATGTTGGGGGAGTTTATTCTCGCTCGTTCGGATTGGCCACTCTGAGGTGGGCGTGGTTTGTGGGAGTGGCTTGGCTCCTGTGCTAGGCTTCCTTGAGGCTTTTTACTCCAAGTGCGCTCTCCCCCTCTGTGTGGACTTCCCTGTGCGCTCAAACCACTTTAGCTCCCCTCTAACGGGATTAGGGACTGCACCTTCTATAGCCAATAAAGCCTGATCAGATTGAGAAGGTCAGTGCAATCGTTCTCAGAGTGCTTTCTCCCAGGCAGTGAAGAAGCAGTCATCGGTCCACACTGTCAGCTTGCTGCCACCCAGAGGACTTAACCCCCCCCCCATCCCTACCTCCTACCCCGGTTGCTGTGGGAACCCACAACACCTCTCTGAACTCAGCCCAGGGGTGGCATTAGTTTATTGACCTTAGGAGTCTACACATATAGGGGATTCGTGATATCCTGTATCTCTCTGCATCATTGTTTTCGGAGCTGGATGTGTAAAACCAGAAGGTTGTAGGTTTGATGTCTGGGAGAGACACCACTGTTGTAATCATGAGCAAATGGAAAAATGTCTTTGGTTATTATTTGGCTAAAAATTGATGTTTTATTTTTAATGCATTCTGTGTATTTGATCATGCATAACAGCATCTGCTAAGTGAACAATTCATTCAGTGAATAACTCGCACACATCCCCCTTCCCTGATACAGTCACAGAGGATAGTGGTGCCACCTGGTGAGTCATCTCCCTCTGATGATATCTGTGTAACAGTTTCCTCTCTGCGCATAACAGATTACATAGAGGCTCTAGAGTTTTTCCTCATCACATTACCTGCAGAGCTTTCAACCTATATTTCAGTCACTACCCTCCAGACGTCCTGGCAGGCACTGCAGCCTCTGAGATCTCGGCCAGTCAGCACAGGCACATAAATGACTGTACAAGCATCAGCCAATTAATTGTAAAAACGAGTACTTCATTAGCGCGAAACAAAAAAAAATTGACGTGGGGACACTGGACATGCACACAGCGAGACAGCAGGCAAAGACAGTTCTACTCCATGTCCAAGAGGGAATACATTCATGTGTGTTTTTGGTGGAAAGCCATGCTAACACGTTAAATTTCTGCCATTTAACTGACGCTCTTGTCCAGAGCGACTTACAGTTTTTACGTGGTAACCAATTTATACAGCTAGATATTTACTGAGGCAATTCTGGGTTAAGTACCTTGCCCAAGGGTACCGCTGCAGCAGAGAATTAATCCAGCAACCTTTAGGCTACGAGCCCTGCTCCTTACCACTATGTCAAACTGCCGCTAAGAGCAAAATGACAGCTGCATAGCTCCTGCAGCATGCTGTAGTCTTCTGAAAGCCCCAGTCAAACCTCCCCTTAAAGGCCACTTAGGGGACACAGGCTGGGGTGCGTTTCCAATCCTGCGGCTCCAGCTAACCCAGAGCCCAAGGGCCAGCCCGGTCATGCTTACTGGCTCTGTGAGATGCGACTCATCATCTTCATTAATGTCATGCTCCTGTCTCTCTCTGCTGCGCCTGATTGTCAAAAAACAGCTGTCTAAATGTGTGCGTGTGTGTCACACACACATATACTTCTTTTATATATGAAATATTTCTTACCCAAGCATCCCCATAGCCCGGTGCTATGAGGGTGATTAGGGGTGCATTGCACCCCCAGACGGACCTCAGTGCAACCCCAATTGTCTCCTTAAATCCTTATATCTACAGAGTATTTATGGCTTTTTGTGCACCCCCATGGATTGCGATTGCACCCCTCTGTATTTTCTCCCGAAAAATGTAAAACATGTCTAACCAGTGTACAAACAGCAACGATCCACCTCAGGGTTCGAAATTACAACGATGTGGTGATCTGAAGTACCGCTGGTGATGACGGGCTATTTAAAAGGCCACACCACCACTGTGTCCTTTATTTATTTATCTGAGAGACAAACGCAACATTATTTCTGGATATAAATGCTAAATATGAGTCACCCCTCACATCACTCATGAATGCTGTTTAAGAGAAGCCAGCAGGCCCCGTGGAGCAGGCGGAACGAGGCCCTGATTCCCAACAGAGGCTCTGTTTACGGCGCGTCTTGAGCAAACAGAAGGGTTGTGTCTGTCCGGCTGCGGCGCAGGCATTAGGCTGATGAATGGCTCCTGTGACCGGCTTCACTAAGCGCTCTAATTTGGGAGTTTGCAATTAGGCTCTGTCCTTTTATACAGTGGAGCGGATTCTTCTGGCTGTTGATTAAAAGGGCTGCGCGCCGACGCCGAAGATGGATGTGGCAGATTTACCATGCACCGGGCGGCTCCTGCTTTCTGATTTCTTCTTTTCCCCCGTTTTCTCGTGGAGTGATAGTGGTTAAAGGAGGGGCCAAAGACAAAGGCTGCCAAGCATGTGGTCAGCTGCAGGACTCCCTCAGGTGTCCTCACAGGTAATCCCACCTGGGATTCGAATTTATGACCATCTGGTGAAATGACCAGTGCTCTAACCACTGCTTGACCCCTTCTTTTGGGTGTGACATCTGGTTTAGCACAAGAATTCTAACAGGTGTCAATAAATGTCAATTGATGTCGATAGGCTGATTACAAACCTGCTCAGGTCCGAGGATCAGGCAAATCTCTGCTCCCACCGCAGGGAAAGCTGGCTTTTCCTGCTATTCCACCAGAAAGAAAGCAGCTCAAATAGGTTTTATAGGCAAAGTCTGAGAGATGAGGTGTAGCTGGCTCTGCAAAGACAGAATGTTCAGCTCCACAGAAAGTGTATGGGAATGTCTGGTTTCACAGTCCCCTATAAACTCTCCCAGGGAGAAAACAAAGTGACAGTTTGTCATCAATTTAACCTCAGAGGTGTCCATAAAACGACCGCCGCAACAAAGGTGAAGGGAGACGCTTTGATGAGGAAAAGGGTTTATAGAGCGGTATATCACTGAGGGGGAGCAAGCGGGAGAGAGAGGGAGAGAGAGAGAGAGAGAGAGAGAGAGAGAGAGAGAGAGAGAGAGAGAGATCACCATCTGAGGAACACAGAGTGACAATGAACATTTGTAATTTGTAATTTCTTCTTCTTGCTATTATAATTATATGTTCATTTGTTTTGTACATTGACATAGCTATATCATGATTAAGTTATTGTTAGTGGTCTCATGTTTTGGATGCTGCTTTGGTAATATGAATGTACCCGTTCAATAGCATTGAACTGAAAGATGAGACAGATGAAGAGAGAGACAGCTCTTTCTTTGGCGTTTGCAGAGACACTTTCAAACAAGCTCTGCAGCTGTAGAGATAACGGCCACCCTTTACACAACCGGCATGTGCTGCTTGTCACGTCCTTTACAAATGGGAGAAAACCGTATCGTAGCCGAGTCCACAGAGCTATGGCTACTTAAAAGAATGTTTCTTCTGCTATTTTTCTGTGTTTTTTTTAGTAATATTTGCATGCTGCTACATGCTGCACAATCAATGACAAGACATACCAGTCAAAAAAAAAAAAAACAACCTAAAAAACAAGGCAAAACCACAAAAATAGGAAGTGCTTTAGCAATCTGGGACGACACGGTGGCCTGTTTTCCATATGTTCTGTTGTATCCATTTCTAACATTAATGGGCATGGTGAGGGACAGGAGTGCCTGATCGTACAGAGAGAATCCCTTCCATCAGAGGGTCAGAACCCCCCGTTCGGCCCCACCCTCCCCTGCTATAACCACACTCTGACCCTCATTGGAGCAGGCGGCCTCGGGGGTGAGCGGGGAAATAACACATCTCACACACGGTAATGAAGGCGTGCTGGGGAGGAGAGACCCACATCAGCCTCCTGCAAGCAGCCGCCACGGCTCAGGAAAGACTGCGTGCTTTTGGAGAGGGTGAGAGAAAATGGGGGAGAAAGAGAGACAGACAAAGGGGGAGGGTGAGAGAGAGAGAGAGAGAGACAGACTGACAGAGAGAGACAGACAGACAGAAGGGGAGAGAGAGAGAGAGAGGGGGAGACAGTGAGTGATAAAGACAGAGGCTGACAGAGAGAGACAGACAGAGACATACAGAAACAGAGACGGAAACCCAGTGGGCAGCAATGTGGTACAGTGGTAAGGAGCAGGGATCACAACTGCAAGGTTACTGGCTCAAATCCCTGCTGGCCCACTGCTGTTGTATCCTTGGACAAAGCACTTAACCTACAATTGTCTCAGTAAATATTCAGCCGTATAAATGGGTAGCATGTGGAATTTTAAGCTACGTAAGTCGCTCTGGGTAAGATGTAATGTAAATGACCCCCTCTGCAATCTATGCTGTGCTTCTGGCTCTCCACAACACCCCTTTACCGCCTCCTCCTGTACCAGTGATGGGCAAAGGAGTGTCAGTCCCCTCTGGCAGACTGCAGCCAGCTAGCTAGCGATGGCTAACAAGCGCCCAAATCACATGCCTCGCGCGCACGAAACCCCGCCACTCGCTCCGCAACCCCATTCCCAGGCCTCCGTCACGCACACGAACGATCAAAAGAGCCCGAGATTAGCTCAAGCGACATGCTTCGTGCTTTCGTTTTTTTTCCCCTTTCTCTCGTTCCCTTTGAACGCAGCGTGGTCCGCAACGCGTCCCCGGGTCCACAGTTATCCGCGGACACGTGAACTTGCGTGCAAAAGAGCTGGAGATCTTCTCGCACGATAACCGGCCAAGCCCTTTTCCTCAAAGAAAGGTCGGTGGCGGATCCCGGTACGTGCTGTCTGGAGTCCTCCAGCCCAGAACGGAGTCTGTGTAAAATGCAGGCGATGGACTCATAGATACGGTCCTCAAAGTCTTCTATGGCGGCGTGCTGCCCAGAGCGTCTCGAAGCAGTCTTGGGAGACTCTGTGCTTTCTTTCAACCAGTGGCATCGGTTCAACATGGGAAGAAAGGAAAAAGACAAAGAGAGACGGGGAAAGCCTGCAGATTCCTATGAGAGTCGGATTCGATGCGCGGAGGCTGGTTTCTGGGGGAAGGAAAGACAGGAAGCGCGAATTATGCTCTGTGTCGTCTATAGTATCACCATGAGCTGCACCATTTGAAATGTATTCAAAGACAAATGCTCATTAAACTATAAGTGGGACCAATGGAGGAGGAAAGGCTTTGCTGTATGTACTCAATAAGGAGAAGTTATTTTCTGCATGCCATATTCTTGCTCACATATATTTTTATTTTTTATTATATTATATTTCGTTTTATCCGTGTTTGCACTAAAGAAAAAGAGAGCATTGTGTCTACACTGATGGCCCTCAGACTCCGGAAACCTGCCCGGTCCAGCTCAGTAAAGCGTTGATAAACATGGCCTGAGGCGCATGGTGGTCTTTTATTTCAGTTGGGACGGCAGGGACCAGTAAAGCATAACTTTTCCAGACGATTAAAGGAGAATGATGCTCAGAGACACGTTCACAGGGAGACCGTCTGCACAGTTTATCCTGCACACAACACCGCTGTACATGCCTTGAGTGCTACACTGCGCCCTGTGCTTTCTAGCAAGTGCGTCGCTAAGTTATGCAACATAATACATTGTTGTCATTTAGCAAACGCTCTTATCCAGAGTGGCTGACAGGAATTACAGTTTACATGTTTTTTTATTTGTTTAACCAACAGGATTTGTACTGTGGCACTTCTGGGTTAAGTATCTTGCCCAACGGTACAACAGAGCCTCGAACCAGCAACCTTTCGGTTATAAGCCCTGCTCTTTACCACTATGATATACTGCCGCTCATGATACCAACAGAGATCTGAACTCAGGGGCCATGGGTCTGGACTTCAGCAATGCCAGCCCAAAATTCTCCCAAAGCTTAGGAAGACATTTACACCATCGCCACAGTGTCTATTTCCGAACTTTCAGTAATTGCAGTTGTAAAATAAATCATTTTTAGTCGCGACGGGCGTTTCAAATATTTATATTTAAACTGCCTGCGGTCAGCAGCGCACCCTCCGCAAAGTAATCACGCCAAAGTGTTCGATCTGGCGATATCGAATTGAGATGTGACAATTTGATTAAAGGTCTTTTTCAAGGCGGAATGTTTCAAAAGGCAACAAAAAATTACAGCGCCGATAATAACTTGCGCAGTTACAAATTTAAAGTAGGCTACTGACATTTACCTGACTGGGATATTTATGAAGCTATTAACAGCGATTCGCTTGCGCTGGATATTTTAATAAAAGCTGGGGAAGAGCCGCGGCCGAGAGGGAAAGCGCGGGTGGGTGGCGGCGGAGACGTTACGAGGACAGCGGCAACCAGCTGTGGAGGAGCCTCACGCCCGATCTCGCCGTAAATGTCACCTGCAGCAGGATACGGGCTTCTCCGCCTGAATAATTCATGCGACCGTCTTTTACGCCCGGCTCTAAATTTACCTGCCCTCCGCTTTCGCGAGAGCAAATATGAGCTCCGCTTTCGGCCCGACGGAACTGAGGGGAAAAAATTGTTAACCTAAGGATACACACGAAGGAGGTTTCTAATAAGTAACGCACCCGGCTTCGCGAACTTAAAAAAGTTTTGATCAATCAATCACATTGATTTAATGCTCTTAACAAATCAGGTGCTACAGACTGCTTGAAAAAAAAAAACACATTTACAGAAAAAACACCCATTTCAGTAACCTGAAAGGAGGAGCGAGGCTCCTTTCTGATAGCAAAAATCACCTTAAGTGACAGCAGCACAAACAAGGTGATAAAACTGCACGCTTTACTATACGCGTTACATATGTCTTGCTGTTGTGCTCCTGTTTGTGTACCTTAGTGTTTTTGTCCAAAAGGAAATGTACAAATTGCGTCAAACTGTGAAGATGTGTGGTGGTGTCTTTTTTAATTCCATGCCATTGCTTTATTTTGCATGTTTGGTGTCTTAGGCACCCAGTTCACCTCTGTTTTTTCGTATGTTTGCACATTTTTACATGAATTAAAATACAAAATTCATTCATTCATTCAATGACATTGCTTTCTTGTAGACGGTACCTTATATTAGATGACGGCAGCAAACATCAGTTACTGTGCGGTGATACTATTCAATCATGTTTAATATAATCAGGATCATTGGGTAAGAGTGATTTTTTTAAATGGACGCACCCACTGTAAACTTAGTACCATTAAGAAACTACCGCCAACGTGTGAGAGAAGAGCACGTGGAAAAGTACACCTGACAGCAGGCAAATGTCTCCTATTTAAATGCCTGCGGACAGATCAAAGCCACGGCAGGGGCAGCAGACGCGAACTGCAGAGAGGCCACAAAGTCTTTTTCTCTAAATGAAAGGGTTCCTCTGGCGTCCCGCAGCTGATCTCTGCCTCCTCCAGGGGCGAGGGCTTCGGGAGATATCCTCTGACAGCGAGGCTGAGTCTTAATGACAAAGACTCTACCTAACCTTCAGCCCGGGCTGCTGAGGGGTCCAGTCGGATTCATCCCCGCAGGTCCCAGAGCTCCGATAGCTGTCATCTGTTCATCCCGCACAATGCGCCGGTCTGGGGCTCGGGTTTAACGGACGCCCCGTAAATCTAGCAGACGTTCTATAAGCGGGGCATACGGGGTCGAGGAATGGCCACTTCACATATTCCATCTTTTTTCCTCTTTACTCCTCGCTCCCCTTTACTGTCGATTTTAAAAGCCTCTGTTCCCCCTAAAGCCGTAATTCGTCTGCGCGGCTGACCGCGCATAATATTCCAATACCGTGCGCGAGATTCCATAACTCACTGCCGGCGAACGTGACAGCGTGGCGGTCCGGGGGGAGGTGTCACGGAAAGCACCGCTGTTCCCACAGGACCGTTTGCCGTACAGGAGCTGTTTGCCACTGGAGCACTGCTGATGCGGGTTTGTGAATGATGCCCAGCCAGATTCCACAATATCTACTTCACTTGCCTTTTTTTGTCGGATCTTCTCCTCAGATGATCTGCATGTTGATTACCAGCTTTCTTTTTCCCTGGTGAGTGTGGTGCTGGGTGCCGGTTAGACAAGAGACACATGCTCAGGATAAAACGGTACATTGGCCGGCCGTTATAATACCCTGTATAGGGTGAGGCACAAGCAAACAGCAACAAAAAATAAATAAATCGAAAAAATTAAATAATCCCACCCAACCCAGGCCCAGTTGGGTGAAGCGGAACCCACTCCAGTCAAATTGAGTATTTCGGGGAGCCAGGAAAGAGAGTGGTTGCATCAAAGCAAGTGTCCCCAAAACTCACATCAGGCCATGCCTTTATCATGGGCCCCATGAGGGCAACAAGCAGCACTTGGGATAATTATCCCCCTCCTCCAACATCACAAGGTGATTTATTAAAACCAGGCTGATTTCCTCATTAATTCATAATTAATAATGGGGCAGCAGTTTAGTACAGTGGTAAGGAGCAGGGCTCGTAACCAAAAGGTTGCTGGTTCGATTTCCACTGCTGCTACCCCCCTTGGGTAAGGTACCCAACCCAGAATTGAATGAAGGGATAACATGCGCAAACTATACCCCATGCAAGTCGCTCTGGATGAGAGCGTCTGCTAAATGACAATAATGTAACATGATTCAGTCAGGCTCACCATGCCATACGGTGCCCCTAACACTGTGACAGCCCTGAAAACACTGGGAGGAGGAACGCTAAACTGAGGCATGACAGAATTCTTCGTGATTAACTGAAGTGATGCCATAGGTTAGACTTTCATAGCACAGGGTCTGTGATGGCAGCATGCAGAAGAGGCTCTCAGAGCTTTTGGATGAGACGGAGGGAGATCAGATGTCCACGTTGTTACTTCTGCCTCTCCCTTTTCATTCACGTGGCTGTCTGTCTGGGTTAGAGCACATGGGAGACATTTCTGAGCCCTCATTTCCCCTCTTTCAGTATCGGTTACAGTGGCACCCTTCATTTCTTTCTCTAAAATAAAATGTCACAAGAAGAGACTGGCATCTCTAAGCATATCTATTTGTAAATGGCAGTGTAGCATAGTGGTTAAGGAGCAGGATTCACACCCGAAATGTTGCTGGTTTGATTCCCCTGCTGCTGCGCCCTTGGGCAAGGTGCTAATTATACATTTATGTTTTAACTCTGTCTACAGTTTCGGGCTTGAGAGTCGGATGATCATATTTTCACTGTCACTGGTCATATTTTTACTGGTGTGAGGTTTGATACCATGCTGGTAAACATATTGCTGGGGAGTTCGGCGAAACCCCTCGGAGCATAGCTCGGTTATAAGGAGCACCCTTAGAGACATCACTGCCACGGGATGAGAATGTCACTCGGCTGACTGGACCTCTTATTTTGCCTGACTCGCTTTGACTGCGTGTCACAGATAATTATGTCATAGTGGCATCTGATGTCATAGCAGAATAAGACACCCTGATATCATAGCATTGTCACTCACTGAACAGCAGAGAGAACACCATGCTGGCTGCTCAGTGTAACCCCAGGAGTCAACATATTTCCCCTCTCATCATATTAATGATGTAGTCGTAGTAGTCTGTGTAAATGCAATAATGTACATTGCATACACCAGACATTGACAGATGCATGGTCATTTCCCCTTGCTCTAACAGGTGTACAGTTGCTTCAAGCTGTGTCCCACTCTACAAATTACATTACATTATTGTCATTTATCATATGTTCTTATCCAGAGTGACTTACATAGGTTACATTATGTCTTACATGTCACCCATTCATACAGCTGGATATTTACTGAAGCAATGGTGGGTTAACAGCTTTGCCCGAGCGTACAGCAGTAGTATGCCAGCGGGGAATCGAACCAGCAACCTTTCGGTTATGAGTCCTGCTCTTTACCATTATGCTCCACTGACACCCACATGGCGAGGTTACTTGACAGAGGAAAGGGTGGGCATCACTCATTTGGAATAGGGCATCTATCGTGTGTAAGGTAGTATAAACTAAATTAGTAGTTATTAGCGATATACATATCTAGCAAAACAGCCAAACAGAATCTGGATTCAGGTTACACTGATGATTTTTGATCTCATGGCGGGGCTGTCTGCACTCTTTTTCCCAGGGCGTCTCTGTTTGATATCGCGGAGCGGAGACGGGCTTCGGGAGATTAGGATAAGGGGTTATGTGAAGGTCGGATTAATGAGGCGCTGCCAGGAGCTCTCCCTCCGATCCGTCTCCATGAATACGGCTAGGGGCTCATGTCTGATCTGATAAGCAAGCAAACACCAAGAGCCCTATTTATCCGTCTATTGAAATTGTGTTTGCTTTCAAAAAAATCGATGGATATTTACCAGCCCCTGTGTCAGCGGCGGACTCCCTGCATCAGTACGGATAAGAGCTCTTCTCTGGATCCTCCTGCGGGAATGAAGGTCTTTTTGTTGTCAACTCCCCCCTCCCAGAAAAAAAAAATCAGCTCAGGATGACTGCAGATCTTCAGCACAACCCCCCCTTTCAGCATCCTCTTCCTCAATCTTATTCATGGACATGGACAATGCCATGTCTCTTTTTTCCCCTCCAATACTGAGATTTCACAGCATCCCCTTCCGTAAAGAGATTGCCATTATTTGTCATTTTGAGTACATCTTGTTGGACAGAAGAGGGAGGGGAAAGAATATGTGTTGCACACACAGCCCATTAATCATTCACACGCTGCCCTTCCCCTGAATTAATATACGAACAGTAATTATTAATTTCCTCAACACTGGTGGGCTCAGAGAAATGAAATCATGAGCAGGGAAGTTTTTCATTGAAGGAGCCAGATTAAAGCTTTCACTTGCAGGGCCTCTGCAAATGAACACTCAGCCCACTTGAGACAAGAGCTCTCTGGCTCCAGCTATTCATTCTAATTTGGAGTGTTGTGATCTTTGCAGTGTGCCATGAGGAAGAAAAAAAACTTGACAGCCCTTTATTTTATTCTTTTTTTAACACCAAGATTTTAAGTGATGTAAATCATAGATAAAATACACAGGTGCGTGTGAGACTGAGTGTCTTAGAGATCGCCTTTTATTCTGATATCTAGATGAATAGTTTTCACATGCATTTTGCTTGATGGTGCTGAGAAGGATGTCTTTCAGGAAGATTTTCTGGAAGGCACAGAGAAGCTTTGGGTGGCTACTATTCAACAGTGCGCATCCATGTGTCATCTGGTTGCTCTGGTAACAACTTGACTTCCAGAGCACAGGTTGGGCAAAACACCAGCTGGGGTAACTATGACGATGGGTACTCTCCCAGCATCACAGAAAGTCATTTCAGCAATGGAAAGGTCAAGAAAAGTGCCTGATAATAGCCACCATTGTGACTGGGCAGCACTTACATTAAAAATATAAACATTACTGCAAAAATGCATAACAAGCATTATTTTCAGAAGATAAATTTAACTTTTCAAATGTGGATTTTTTGTAGAGTGTACAGTGTTCACAACAAAACAATGTTTGTGAATTATTAGTAGTACATTTTAATACTATTTCTCACAAAATTCTGAGTGGCTGAAGTATAACTCTCAGAATCACTGATCAGAATATCTCTGGGTCAGGTCATATCAGACAAAAAGTCAGCAATTCATTTCCTTTGGACACTTCAGACCTGATACTGCCCTGATTTGACATGGTGTTCCCCTGGTTCTGTTCTTGGCCCTCTGCAGTTTTTGATACACATGCTACCATCAGATTATTCACTGTCACAGTTTTAAGTTTCATTGCTATTTAAAAGACCTCTAAATGTTCATCCACACTAATGCTTTCCCACAATCATGCTCAAGCTACCTTCATATCATAATGAATATTTGAAACACGCTCTTCATCCCAGGACCTGTTTTTGAATTAAAACAAAATGAGATGGGGAAGGAGCAGGAGCAGGAGGGGGGGGGGTGACATCTAATTGTCCCCCTATCAGTGTGTGCTGCCCCCTAGGGTCCTGCACAGCAGCCATTTTGGATGAAACGCTAACTGGACAGAACAGTTTGAACAGTTTGGCTAACAGTAAACTGTGATAAGAGGTATGCTCTGAAGATCACCACAAAATTACAGCATGATGACGGCAGACACGGAGAACACAAGAACGGGCTTTGATATCACTTCCACGAGATTGGTCTGTTCATCAGCCAATGATAAAGAGGCAAGCAACAGCCACAGAGATGGGACAAAAAAGACAGCTAAAGGCAAAAAAGATAACAAAAACAATGCTGGCTCACTTTTTACGAGGGCTTCTCCTCCTTGGAGAGAGAGACACCAAGTCCTGCATTCCTCACAGTATGATTTATTGGGCACCATTGTTGTAGGTTTCAGTACAGTTCAAGACAGACACACTGATTGCCTCCTTCCATTCTTCTGTGGCTCTGTCTGAGCTGCAGAACCACCTCCCCAAGGCTACAATCCCTTTAATTGGTTCTGAGAGCACTTTGAGCTCTTTCATCAATGACACGTGCCATTAGAATGAGATGGCTGGAAGTCCCGGGAGGGGGGGCCTCTGGAAACCATAACGACGAGGGTGACAACACAAACCCTGCCACTGCAAGGCAGAACCCAGGGGGGGTTTCTTACCAGACAACATGACCGTGTCTGTCCTTACACACACCAAACACCCCTATCACTCACACTCACACTCTCACACACACACACACACACACACACACACACACACACACACACACAGAGCAATACGTGTGTATTACTTTCTGTCAGTGCCTCTTCAAGGCATAAGCCTCTCTACGCAGTTGTATCCCTGGTAACAGTTTGGATTCAGAATTATATGTTGTATCAAGTGTATCAACACTCACATCTACAAAACTTTGAATCAAAACTTATCTTAGCAGTGGCAGTGATACCCACTCATGCAGTGCACTGCTCACAATGAACATCCACATCAAAAAAAAAATGCATCTGCTTGATTAAGTGCTGCTTTTTTTGTGATGATATCTACATTCATTCTATTGTATTAATCAATCCCTTTCAGCTGAAAATGCACCCAAATAAATAAAATAAAAGGATTCATGTCAAATCTGGAGAAATAAACACCTTGCCATTTCAGATTTCTGCAGGTAAATGTTCACATGGAGCTCATGCACTCTGACTTATTGTCTTTGACACTGAAGAAGCTAATTTAGTTTTATTACACTTAAAAGCATCAGATGCCCCTCAGCCTTAATATCCACACCAAACTGTATCCTAATGGCAACTGTAAAGATGAAAAATCTCCGCAATATTCCGCTCCCTGATGGAAAGACTCGGCTCTCGCTGGCATTTTAAAGTTCTTCACTTCCGAAGGGCTGAGCGGAGTTAAAATGACAGACGAGATGGGTCTGGCTCATTTCTCCTTTCCAGTGCTCCATCCTCCCCCCCCAAACTAGCAACTAGGGGAGATACATGTGAGCACATGTGTCACGTGAGCTAGTGGGGAAGTCTGGATATGCTGATCAATTTAATAGGGACTAACAAAAGTAGCAACAGCCACAAATTAAAAAAGCATACACATGATTTTATGGAGGTGAAAAATAACCTATGCTTGTTTTAAGTCTAAGTGAAGTCTGGTGTTGAATTACAAAAAAAAAAAAACGTGTTGTATGTGTGTATAGGGACACAAGACAGGAAGAGTCTGCAGACAATGCACATTCTTTGCTCAACATCTCTACTCATAAGCACAGATGTTACAGATGTTTTACAAATAATAAGAAAAAACTCATCGTATGCATTTGCCCTTCTCCTCTTTAAAACTCGCTGTTGACTGCAGTATAAAAGGCTGGATTTGCTGTGATTATTCACTTGATTTGCAGGATGTTTTGCATTTGAAAACATTTCTATATGAAAAGTAGCTCCAATAATGAGGTTAATAAATGGGTTATTGAAAATGGTGCCATCTAGTGGTGCGTAATGGAACCCTGTGAGAGAGCCCAAAGGTGGACGCTCACCTGATGACGCCGGCCCCCCAGTGATCTAAACGTCTCAATTTGATGGATGGCGTCGGCCAGCTGAGCTTATTGTTGTTATAATAAAACCTGGCCAGTCATTCATATTGTTGTGAGGGTGTATTCTCGCCGCATTTTTACTGCTTTTAGGACGAAAGTTCACGTAAGGGCGCACGCACATCTTTACCCCGAAGATTCATAAAGTGGTCCGGCATGAATAGCGAAGGACGAATATATACGTATACTTGAAATGGCACATCACTGAGACAGCAGGTCATACTTCAAACCACACTTAAATCGATTCGAGTGCTTACTTTACCAATCGTGTCTTTATCGTGATAGTTATAGCGATTGAAATACAATGTCACTTAAAGCGTCATAAAAATCACCACTCAAAATGCCAAAACGAACGTGAACATATATAGAGACGTCTTGTAACACTAGCCGAATAACCCTCTGGTCTGGAGCCTTTAGCAGTCTGCTAAAAATGTGTTTGTTTACTATATAATTCTTTTATGGTTGTCTTTTCATAAATGCGGGTATGAAGTGTACCGGGGATATATCCTAAATAAGCAACATCTCGCATGAAACATCTTTATAGCGCATCCTATTTTACAAACTGATGCCGAGTTGTATTAGGCTACTGCAAGCAAGTTCCTAGATTAGAAACGTTACGTTTAGAATTCCCATTCTGTGCTTGTTCTGATAAGCGAAATTTATTTCTGGCAGATAATCTTCCCAAGACAGTATCAGTTTATCCATTGCCAACCTGGCGTAAGGATATAATCAAAAAATACGGGGACAAGAGCGAAATTCAAATAACTAAAACAGGTTTACAGTCTCCCACGTCCTTGTCTTGTAGGTATCAAAATAAAACTGCTTTATATAAAATACTCGAATCCTTGAATGTTCCCCGTTTTATCAGAGTGATCTTGGACAGAACTTTATTCAATCCGACTTCTGGTCACAGGGTGCAGATTTAAACAGTCGAACCGAGACTGCTACAGAAGGGTGGTGTCGGACCGGATCGAGTTGACCACGGTGTGTGCTGAATGTAAAATTGTTCAGTATGAAATAAAAACGCGTTCATGTTCAGTTGAAAAGGAAACACTATCTATAACGTGATAATAACAATGTTTCGAATTATGCAACACACACTACTATGAAGAAAAAAACACGGGTGCTTACGTTGTATAACACTGCCATCTAGTGGACTTTTCAGTCGTTGTTCGATGGACTTCAATGGAAAGTCTTCTGAAGTTACTCAGTTCTCTCGAACTACAAATACACGTGCAAAAAATCATGTCCCTCCTTTCTGACTCTACGTTCCTCCGTTATATCGCCCCCTATCGTTCTCCACAGATTTTGCACAGAACACCACCCATCCCACTTAAAGCAAAATGTATGCGTTATAGTTAAATGACACCTCACCCTCACCGCCCCCAACACCCAAAAAAACGGTAATTGTAAAAGTTTCTCAACAGTGTATACTATGCTACTCTATGGCTTTACGTAAAAAGACAACTACATTATTTCCAATACTAGAAGGTGTGACAAAACGTTGAAGCGTTTCCTTATTTCCTTTGGCATTTAACTCTCGGTAAAAATGTCAAAATCGATCTGAAAAGTCAACCAAACCAGTATGCGTGACTCTGCAGTTGTTGGTTAGCTGCACTTTAATTTCACCACAGTCTCCAGACCTTTCTATCTCTTTACAGTAACGTTTACGCTGTGGCTAAATGGAGCGAAACATGACGGGGGTTCCTGTAAGATCTGTGAAAATTAAAGTCAGGAAGCAGTTCACTAAATACCAGACTAAGAAATTTGTGGAGTGTAGCCTATGTATCATACGCCTTTCATAGAACACTCACTACATAAAACATCGCCTGTTGACTGGCTTCTAATAACAAAAACTGTGCCGCTGCGTCAGACACCATCATTATTACAACAATATTTACACTCAGTTAAATTTTGTACGCTGAAATAAAAAACGAAAATAAAAATTACACTCGGCCAAAAACGAGCACATCGAAACAACCCGGCTCCTAGAAACGCTGAACGCACACACGCACGCTACTAAATTGTGATTTACACTCAGATATTAATATCACGGTCATTTCAACTGGCAAAGACTGATGTGTATGTCAGTCACAGAAGAACGATCCGCCGGTGGCAATTCGCTGTAATCTCCACTTCTTTTTGGGTCATCTGGGATTGATCGCCAACACAGCCAGGTTACTGGTTTGAGCGTCTGTTGCTGTTTTGGTATCATGAAAGCTCATCAGTTCATGTTTGCACGTGTGTAGTCTTGGGGCGCTAGCAAGATACTCAAACAACTGAACATTGCTAAGCAGCCAGCTGAGTTTCAATAACGCTCGCAACATGTGCAGTAAGCAGCCAAAGACAGAAGTCAACAACATGGGGTCATCATCAATTTGTTACGACCTAGCTTCCCTGCGACTCGAAAAGAAACGATTATTATGTTGTAAAAGGGAAAGCTGACAGATAGTGCAACCTGTTAAGCTAGATAGTGTATGGTGTATGTGCGTAGAGCGAGTGTGCAGAAAATAAAAACAAATCAGCCCAAGGCAGCACAGATAAACTTACCTTACTAGAGATCTCCCCTCGGGCCAGCTCTTTCCTCTACCTCGCATAGCCACCGGTGCCACATCGGTGGTTTGTTCAGTTGAGGTTTTCGATTATTAAACACGAGGCAAAAGTCCAAGGACCGACTTTATGGTACCACCGACGAACAGGTTACCTCGCAAATGTGCAGTCTTGCGAGTCCCGGCGAAACCAAACAGCAAAACAAACGACCTAGCCCCCCAGCAAACCTCGTACGTTAGCGTCACCGCTTAAACAAACGCAACTGCAGATTAAACATCGTTGTAAACCCCCTGACAAAATGCTGGATTCTGGTCTCCCCATCCAGGCAACGTCTAAACTAGTCACCGACGTCTCTGTGAAATTGAAAATGGCGCTGCGGGTTTTCTCTCCCCCTCCTCCTGTAAGCCGCTCACCTTTACGTGCACCTGGAACGGAGGCTGCCTCTACCTGCGCGATCACGTTTGCAGCACGCGCCAAATAAAACCCAAAACAAAAAGTGCGCGAACGCGAGGAGTGTGTGTATCCCAAATCTTTAGAAATTATCTACATGAAAAATATTATTTCATTGCTTTAAAAAAATCGCTTTTTAAAATTTAGTCTGATATTGTAACATTGTATATATATTTTTTAAATTTAGCAATATTCAATTTCATACCAAAACATTTCTGTGGATGGAATGGGGTGGCTAAGACTTTTTTAGGGGCAGCTATGGTGGCCTTTTGTGTCCCCTGGTAATTATACAGGAGCAATTACAGCCCAGCTACAGAACTCGTACACACATACCTATGCGTATCAGTGTAAACAAACAAATCACAGAGCTATCACCATTGAGTATCCCAAGCATTCACTGACAGCTGGCAGTTTGCTCTGGTCTGACTGTCGTTTTGAGATGCTCTGCTTTTATCCCTCACCACTTTTCCTCTGATACAGGGATCTTCACAGAACCAGTGACAGGAGCCTAATGCTTCAGACTCACTGCCTTCGGTGTCGGTTCCTCGGTCGACAAAGGTTCAGTCCTGTGTAAGAATGGACCACATGCAGTGACTGCACTTGATTACTCAAGATCTGTAGAGCTGCATGATCACTTCTCTAATGCAGCTGTAGTCATTCTGTTATCAGTGATCCAGCTGTGTAATGTTTAACAAGAGTGTGTATATATAAAGAGAGGGACTGAGTCTCAGAAACTACACGGAGCTGGAAGGATTGAGGGTTCAGTTGAAGAATGAGGAGCACTGTAGTTCTGCTGCTGTTACTGGGCTGCTGTCTGACTGGGGCTCAGCTTCAGGATGAAGGAGGAGAGATCACCCAACGTACGCTCCAACAGCTCTGGATCGAGCTGTATCAGCTGAAAGACACAGTGTCAGAGCTAACAGCTACAGTCACCGCGCTAAACAGAGACAATTTAGGTATTGTTGGGGAGAAGTGATGTTGACTTCTAAGTTTTGTTATCAGGAAGATTAATTGCTTCTTACTGTTTTTTTCCTCACTACTGATTTTTGTGTTTGTGTGTATAATTTTAGCCCTCAGGAATGCTGTTGCAGGACAGACAGCTGAACTGGCAGCCACAAAGACAAAACTAGGAGCAGTGGAAGCCAGGCTGAAAGCCAGTGAAAGCCAGGTGGTTGATCTGCATAGAGAGAATGCAGGTAACAAACTGCAGGTTTGGTTGTGAATAAAAATCTTTTTTTCAGCATGGAGGTTAACAGTGGTGAGCTTTGAGCACAGGATAATGGTAGAATACAAATGATACCTTTTTTTCTACTTTTTGTCATCTTGAGAGATCAATATCTCTTCATTTTTCATTTTAGTACAAGCTGCAGAACTGAAATCAATGGCAGCCAGGCTGGGCACCTGTGAGAGCCAGGTGAAGGAGCTGAAGTCAAAGACGGAAGGTAACATATTTAGGTTTATCCTCTTTAGGTTGGTCACCATGGAGATACACAGCTCATGATATTACTCATTTGTTTGACTGCAGCACAAGCAGTGGATCTGAGAGCCTTGGAGGACAGGGCAAACTCCGCTGAGCTCCAGCTGAAGGAACAGAAAACTGTGGTGGAGGAGCTGAAATCCACAGTGGAGGAACTGAAGACACAGAATGCAGGTAATACAGGGATGGGAATAAACCCACTGCACTTTACATTCTATTCTACAGTGACTTCTGCTGTTTAACACCTATTCAGAAGGACACGCCTTTGAAAAACTCAAGATCCTGTTCATGCAGGATTTCCCTGTGTGTTTGTGAGTGATAACACCTCTGAGTGAAGGAAAACTAGATTAATAATTGAACACATTCAAGGTTTTTTCTGAACATTTAAATAAAAACAATTAAAACAAGACACCCAAACAGCACAGGGCTAAACTGCTGGAACCATGCAGGAGTACTCAAAAAAAAAACAAAATCCTAACACATATTTTCAATTTCAAGAATGCAGTTGTAAAAAAGGCAAGCCAAAATGTTATAAACATGCTTTTTACATCTAACAGGAAAATCAAAAGCATGAACATTTGACTTAATATACCCATTGTATAAGTCAAAGTGACTGGGAGCCATTAATGTTTACATTTGACATAATTACACTGAATAAAGATAAAATAAACTTTGCAGCTGCCTGCTTTAAGATATGGGTTTGAATAATTCTCTGATCAATGGTTTATTTTCCATACTAATATTTTAAAGTCATTATCACTCTTTGCAGTCTGTATGCTTAACCATTCTTTGACCTTTGTTCCTCAAGTGTAAAAGATTATAATTGTTCAGGGTGTGAGTACATTTTCATGGATGAATTGGAATTGACATTAAGATGCAAGTTTAAAATAAAAGTTCAGATTATTTTATTTATCCTGTTTAAGATAATTGCGTCAAGCTGTAACACGTTATAGACCTGGTTATTCCATTTTGAGAATGTTAAACAATGTCAAATGCAATGTGGTCTGTTAGTCCTTATGGGTGAATTACAAAGAAAAAAGCCTGATATTCACTCATTAGAGACTAGTTCCTATCGATATAATCTCATTCAGCCTTTAGGTGCTGTGTGACTGACCTGTTCCCTGAATGCATTTGGAGATGTAGTAACTGCTGTAGCAGTGCTGGTATAAATGAGTGTGTGACCCTCCTGTTCACAGACAGACCAAAGGTGGCGTTCTCAGCTGGATACTCTGATGCCAGATATGTAGGACCCTTCCAGACAGACGTTACATTGGTCTACACAAAAGTCTTGACAAACATTGGCAACCGCTACAACCCAGCCACAGGTACTTTAAACACCAATCTACATGTATATCACTTTAAACACACAGTTAAAACAGTCACACAATCCAGCTGTAGATACTGTATACACCCATCTATGTATATTTTTATAAACATACAGGTAACACAGCTATCAGTACACCCCATCTACAAATACTGTGTGCCGCAATCTATATTCTATGTGTGTCTGAATGGCACCCGTTCAGAGCATGAAATGCACAGACGGCTTCCCTGCAGGTTGTGTGGCTTTTCCCTCTGTGTCAGTTAATCACATGCAGCCTGGCATACTGGGGAGAGAGGACAGGTTCTACGACCACCTTGTCAGGAACAGCCAATCACCGCTCCAACGCTCGTGGAGAGCGCTATGGCGTTAGATAGCTGCATCTATTAATGGTGGTCACCATGTGGCAGTTAGACTGTGTCAAAGATTAACTCATGCGGAGCCTTCGGGCTGGCTCAGAAGAGCAAAGCCTTATTCTCGTACTCCGGCCGGGTGAGAGCCAACACATACACAAGCATAGTATCTGCCGACTATGTCCTGCGCAGGGGACGGACAGAATACACAGAGCACTTGATTACATCAAACCTGGTGCACCACGCTCAGTTTCCTCTTATCAGTTCCTGCACAGAAGGCCAGAGGCCGGTTCCGACCAGTTCTGCGGTTGCATACATTGTGCGCCGGTTAAGAAAATGTCATCCCTGGGAGGGGATGCACCTTGCAGCTACAGCTTTTCACACTTCTTCTTTTGCAATAATTAGCATATAGCACATATACCATAGCCCAACGTCTTTCCTCTGACGTCTGCAGTTTATACAGTTCATTCTAAGGTCACCCTCTTACACTTCTGCTATTCACAATACCAATTCATTCTTAGGTCACCCTCTTACAACATCCTTTCATATAATTTTACTTTCACAGACCGAAATGTGTATCTACAAAACATATACAGTCATCAACAATATGTCTGAAGCAACATTTGGGCCAGAAAACAAACCACGCTGCTCACTACATTTCAGTAAATGAATTCTCTACTAGCTAGCAAAATTGCCTACTTTGCCACACTATGCTACCTAACTGGCTAGCTAGGAAGATTATGGAAAAATTTTCACCTTTAAGTGGTCGTCCCACCTGAAAGGTTTGAGAGCCACTGGTCTACATGAGATGGTCTGTGTTTATCTGAGTGGTTCTCCTCTGATACATGGATCACACAGGTAACACAGCTAACACTGAAGTACCCAGAGTATATCATTTTCCCAACTTGTCAGCATCATTGACAGTTTGCTCCTGTCTGATTGCCATCATGATGAAGTCTGTTCATCTCACAGTGCCTTTCCTCTGTGTGTGATACAGGGATCTTCACAGCACCGGTGAGAGGAGTCTACTACTTCAGATTCACCACCTTTGGTGCCGGTGTGTCCATCCGCTTAGGTTCAGTCCTGTATAAGAATGGACAGCATATAGTCGCTACATATGATATCCAAGGATCTGTAGATTCTCACGACGACTCATCCAATGCAGCTGTGCTGCAGCTGGAGGTGGGAGATCAGGTCTATGTGCGACTCCCAGCAGGCTACCAGGTGTATGATGATGCATGGAACCGCTGCACTTTCAGCGGGTTCCTGCTCTACCCCCTGTGAAGAGAAGACCAGGCTGTAATGAGGATCACAGCTGAACAGGAGCTGAAGCATTAGGGGTTCTTTGCTGAGCATTGAAATCCACATTCATCAATAAAATCTTTCACAAGAAATAAAAAAATCAGACATGACTGGTTCTTATTGTTTGCTTGCTTTGGTGTGCATGCGGAAAAGGAGATGTCAACATATTTCATGTGCAAAAGAAAATGCAACACGTCCACATTAATTTGAAAGGGGATCACTCGTCATAAAGTTTGGAGTGTGCACATTACACAGGTGGGTTGGTCAGGAACACCAACCATGGGCAGTGCAATCAGCACAACCAGCGGATAGAAACTTGAAGTTGAACTTTTTCATGTAGTTATGACATAACAATAGTTCTCAAATGTGCCTATGTAAAATAAAAAAAAAAAATGAACAATCATGATTGAAATATTAAAATATTAAAAATAAATCTGTGAATGTGCTCTGCAATAACCCATATTCACCTCAGAAGAAATGATTGATTATTGACTTCCTAAGGGACAAAGGGTTGTTCCTTGTAAAAAAATTAACCCAATGAAACAGTAAGAATATATAAGTCTGATTGCCAGGGCTGTTGCTTTGGTGCTGAGCCCCAGTAACAGCAGCAGAACTGTGGTCCTCATTCTTCAAACAGACCCTTAATCCTTTCAGCTCTTGTACTTTCTGAGACTCAGTCCCTCTCTTTATATGCATATCTTACGGTTATAAACTACACTGTTGGGTGAACAGCCCTGAAAAAAGCTGGAAAGGGTTAAAGAAAGGAACACTGTAAAATTAGATTAGTTTACATTGCATAGTTTTACCTCCAAAGAGCTCATGGGAGAATATGAACTTTTTTCAGGTATATTGTTGATTGACGCCTGAAATCTGCAATCATTGAATTGAACAGTGATGAATGATTAGAATATCACAAAGTTATTGATTTGTACACTTCATGATTAGCGTTTCATTCTTCAATATCTTTTTGTGAAGGCCGGTGTGAAATTGACTTCGTTTTAATATGCAAGTTAGAAAAGTTTCACATAAAAATGTTTTTTATACTGAACCCAAATTTTATAGACAGAGCAGATAGTCAGTACTATTTATATATCCTCACACCTGTATTATTCCTACATGAGAAATGTTACATTTAGAATGCCCATTCTGTCGTTGTGCTGATCAGGTATATTTGTCTCTGGCAGAAAACCCAGACAATACACAAACTACTTTAACTCAAGGCTGATTTCAGGACTTCATCCAAAATACATACGAAGACAAAACACAAATCATTTTATATAACTAAAACAGGTTTGCTGTCTCCCACAGCCTTACTGGAACATTTTTGATATTAAAGCACAAGTGGGTAATATAAAATAATCTAATCACAATATGTCCCTTTCGTCACACAGTCCTTGTTCACAGCATTTACCTGCTGGACTCTCAGTGACCCAGTCGTGTAGAGTTTCACAGGGACATGTTCGCTTAATTCTGAAAAGAAAATTTCTTGATGCAGGATGCAGATGAATCTGTTGAATCATTTTAAATTTGTGGAAAGTAAGCTTGGGAAAAACTTCAATCAACAACAAAAATGTCTTGAACACACCAAACAAGAAGCAAACCAACAGCCCTTGCAATCATTCTTATATATTCCTACTGATTCAATGGGTTAATTTTTTAGACAGAACCACCCTGTTTCCCTTAGTAAAGAAATAATCATTTCCTCTATAGAAAATATGGGATAATCATTTTAATAATCTAAAAAGTTATTGGAGAGCACATTCACAGATTGATTTTTAATATTTTTGATATTACTCATTTATGTATTTTAAAAAGGTAAATTTGATATCTGTTGTTACCCCATTACTACATTCTTCAAGTTCAGCTTCAGGTTTCTATCTGCTGCTTGTGCTGATCAGCAGTTTGTGTCTAGGAGAAACCTTAAACAAGAAATTTTGATAAAGAGACCATCAGCTGCCTGATGTCCTGCATGAGGTGAGACAGGAGAGAGGGCAGCAAATAACTAACACAGGTTCTTATTCTCTCATTGCATCTTTAAAATAATTTTCATATAAAACAGGTCAATATATAATAATCTAATCATGCAATGTTCCCTGTTTAATCACTGAGTCCTTGGACACAGCTTTTCCAGTGCTATTCTGAGTGATGCAACAGCGCAATGTTGCACAGGGAAATGTGTATAAAAAGAGAGGGACTGAGTCTCCGAAACTACACGGAGCTGGAAGGATTGAGGGTTCAGTTGAAGAATGAGGAGCACTGTAGTTCTGCTGGTGTTACTGGGCTGCTGTCTGACTGGGGCTCAGCTTCAGAATGAAGTAGGAGAGATCACCGAACAAACACTCCAACCCGACATCTGGACCGAGCTGCAGAAGCTGAGAGACATGGTGGTGGAGCAGAAAGTTAAACTGCAAGTTGTGGAAACCAGGCTGCAAAGCAGTGAGAGCCAGGTAGTCGAGCTGAAGACAGAAAATAAAGGTAACGTTGAAAAGAGACATGTACATACATTTTAAATATGCTTTTGTCAACAGCTATGTTCATAATTTTGGAGTTTTTCATTTGTGTCCTTTTAGCCCTGAGAGACATGGTGGTGGAGCAGAGAATTGAGCTGGGAGCTGTGGAAGCCAGGCTGAAAACGAGTGAGAACCAGCTGCTTAAGCTGAAGACGGAGAATGAAAGTAATGTGTTAGAGATTCTGAAAGGACATTCTGATATAATTTTGATACAATGTAAATGCATGATTTCATGTTTGTTATGTGTGTTTGTGTCATCTCAGCCCTCAGAGAAATGGTTGTGGAGCAGAGATTTGAACTGGGAGCCACAAAGACAGATCTGGGAGCTGTGGAAACCAGGCTGAAAACCAGTGAGAACCAGGTGGAGGAACTGAAGAGAGAGAATGCAGGTAACAAACAGCATGATTGGGGTAAATAACTGTATGTGCTTGTAATTTCTGCATATGTAGTTTTTTATTGTGATTGTAGCACAAGTGGTGGATCTGAGAGCCATGGAGGACAGGGCAAACTCCACTGAGCTCCAGCTGGAGGAACAGAAAACTGTGGTGGAGGAACTGAAGACACAGATTGCAGGTAATACAGGAATGGGAAAAACCCCACTGCACTTTACAGTCTATTCTAGAGTGACTTCTGCTGTTTAACATCTATTCAGAAGCACACACACCTGTAATAAAGATCTTGTTCATACATGTTTGTGTGAGTGAGTGAGACACCGATACCATCCCTAATTGAAGGGAACTTAGATGAATTTCTGAAGAGTCAAGGCAAATTACTCAAACTGGGAAATGTTCTCAATCCTACAACATATTAATAAGAAAACACACATCTTACCACACAAAAGACTGAAGGGCAGACATTAATTCACTGTGCTACATGCATATTTAAGTTGATATAAAAGAAGGCATGATCAGCCTAACTCTTCTGCAATTTACTATAGAATGAAATTAAACAATATGGAACACATTATTTCCTCTAATAATAATAATAAACTTTATTTATATAGCACCTTTCATACAAGAATTGCAGCTCAAAGTGCTTTACAATAAAGAAGTTACATGCAGTAAATAAAGAGTGCTTCACATCGAAGTTACATGCAGTAAATAAAGAGTGCTTCACATCGAATGAACATAAAACAGGGAATAAATGCCATAATTACTATAAAGTAAGATAGAAAATAAAAATAATAATAATAATAAAGGATAATAAAAGTGAAATTAGAATACATAGTTGCATAATAAAATAAAATTAAAGTTAAAAGATAGAATACATAAAGTACAGAAAGTCAGTTGAAATACAGCCTTTTAAAAGTACAGTATTGCATTAAAAAAAAAAAGTTATAGCTACTTAAAGGCTAATGTGAAGAGTTATGTTTTTAGCTTCCTTTTAAAAATATTTAGCGAGCTGGCTTCCCTGATATCTATAGGTAATGTGTTCCATAGCTTTGGGGCGTAATTGACAAAGGCTGCTTCCCCAATTTTCTTTCGGCTGTTGCTGAAAACAGTCAATAAACCAGCAGCAGATGATCGCAGTGTTCTTGCTGGCAAATAGTTGACAAGGGAGTTAGCAATGTAGCTTGGTCCTAGCCCATTAAGGGCTTTGTATATAAGGAGGAAGACCTTGAAATCAATCCAAAATGTTACTGGAAGCCAGTGCAGAGCAGCTAAAACTGGACTGATGTGCTCCCTCCTCTTGGTTCTGGTTAATAGCCGAGCTGCAGAGTTTTGAATGAGCTGAAGTCTCTCAGTAGTTTTTTTGGGAAGCCAGTAAAGAGTGCATTACAGTAATCGAGTCGGCTTGAAATAAAAGCATGAATCAGTTTTTCAGCATCTTTTTGATTTATAAATGGTCGTACTTTAGCTATGTTCCTAAGGTGGAAAAATGATGTTTTCGTCACCCTGTTAATGTGGGACTTGAAGCTTAGATCAGAATCTAAAATAACACCAAGACTTGTAACCTCAGATTTAATCCAGGGAGTTAATCTCCCCAGATTATTAAGCAGAATTTCCCTTTTTGTTTTAGGGCGGACTAGTAGGATTTCAGTTTTGTCCTCGTTTAACTTTAAGAAATTATTGCTCATCCATTTATTTATTGCCAAAAGACAGGTAGTAATGGAGTTTATAGCTGCTGCATCATTTGGTTCAGCAGAGATGTACAGTTGCGTGTCATCCGCTATGGCATCAACTATGGAAACATACATTGTGCTCTCTAATGATGTCACCCAGTGGCAGCATGTACAGTGAGAATAATAATGGACAAAGGTAGCTCCCTTGTGCAACCCCAAAGATGTCATGTTCCTCAGACACATGATCTCCAAGACTTACGTAAAACTTTCTCCCTTTGATGTAAGTTTTTAACCAGTTTAACCAGCTCACAGTCAGGAAGACCAACCAACTTTTCAAGACGATTGATTAGGATATCGTGATCAATCACATCAAACTCTGCACTTAGGTCTAAGAGGACAAGAATTGAGACCTTATTTTCATCAGAGCTTAGTCTGAGGTCGCTGATTATTTTAGTGAGAGCAGTTTCAGTGCTGTGGTATGTTCTAAAGCCTGATTGAAATTCCTCCAGGATATTGTTTTCCTTAAGAAAGGAGTTTATTTGTACTGAAACTATCTTTTCAAGTATCTTCCTAATGAATGGAAGGTTGGATATCGGCCTATGGCTGGTCAGTGCATTACCATCTAGGTTGGGTTTCTTTAGTAAGGGTTTTACAACAGCTGTTTTGAAGGCATCTGGGAAGATACCAGTTTGAAGAGATGTATTTATAATCTTCAGGACATGACTTGAGAAACTGTCAACCACCCGCTTAAAAAATGCTGTAGGTACAGGGTCAATACATGAGGTAGAGGAGTTACATTCAGTGATAGTCTTGCAAAGCTCAGTTAATGTAATACAAGTGAATTTTCCCATGGTTACATCTTTTTCAAAGGGTTTGCTGAGGTCATCTGCGTTTGCATTAGCAGCAATACTGGCTCTAATTGAAGTTATCTTGTCATTGAAGAACAAAGCAAGTTCTTCACATTTTGATGCAGAGAACAGCGGAGGGGTGGGGGCAGTGTTAAATAGCTGGTCAATAGTGGAGAACAATATTCTAGAGTTTCCAGCATTCTCTGTAATAATCTTGGAGAAGTAATCCTTTCTTGCCAGATGTATTGCTTTGTTATATGCAGTCAAGGCTTCTTTGTATATATTATAGTGAACTGTGAGTCTAGTTTTCCTCCATTTTCTTTCAGCTGCCCAACAGATTCTCTTAATCTCATTAACATGGTTATTGTTTAACCATGGGGAAATTCTGTCAGTCTACTACGATTAGAACCTCTCAATGACCAAGACTCCAAGTGAAATACAGACAGTTAAGTATTTCAAGTTTATAATATTTTGAACTAGAATTCGCTAAACTCAGTGAAAGCTAATATAAAACACCTGAGAAATTAGCTTCCACTAGAAAAAGTATGCTCTGTTCCACCTGCACCAGAGCTTACTGAGCAGGTGACCCTCACCTGTACCTCCATTCCTCCCTGTCTGTTCCTCATCCACTGATGCTGCAGTCTTTAGACTCATTCAGCCTTTAGGCTCTGAGTGCCTGACACATTCTCTGCAGATTCATCATTGCTTTTGTAGATGTATTAATCACTGTATGAGTGCTGGTGTCCTTTCCTTCCTCTATACTGCAGTAAATGAGTGTGTGACTCTCCTGTGTTCACAGACAGACCAGAGGTGGCGTTCTCAGCTGCGTTAACTGATGCTGGACATGTAGGACCCTTCAACACAGACATCACCCTGGTCTACACTAAAGTCTTCACAAATATCGGCAATCATTACAGCCCAGCTACAGGTACAGTATACACTAATCTACATGATAATGTCACAGCTCAGGCAGGGACTCGGGCGCAGACAGGAGTGCAGGTTGCAAAAACGGGTTTAATGAAGCCAAAAACACAGTCCAGGAATCAGAGTCAAAAAACAGGCAAGGTCACAATCTGGCAAGACACAGCAAACAATACCAAGAAACAATACCAAAGACAAGGTCGAGAGAACAGGCAAAAATCAGAAAAACAGGTAAGCAGGCAGAACAGGAAAAAAAATGCTCATAACGAAACAGTGAAACTGAGACGAACTCGCGACGAGACAAGAAACACACGGGGATTATATAGGGTAAGGCTAATGAGGTGATGGGATGCAGGTTTACCGGCAGGCAGGTGGAGCCGGTCAGGTAATAAGGTGGGCGGAGACAGGGCGGAGAGCAGGGCAGGGCAGGAACACAGGGGAAAAACAAAAGCACATGGACGGGGAAAACAAAAACAAACCGGGCTAAGAAGCCACAGTCCTGACAGATAAGCTCACAGCTAACAAGGCTCTACATCTCACTCCTCTCTGTGTGTCTGTTTCTCACAGTGCTTTTCCTCTGATACAGGCATCTTCACAGCACCGGTGAGAGGAGTCTACTACTTCACATTCACTGCCTTTGGTTTTGGTTCCTCAGTCACCATAGCTTCAATCTTGTATAAGAATGGACACCGAATAGTCAGTATATATGATAACCAAGGATCTGGAGAGGTTGATGATTACTCATCCAGTGCAGCTGTACTGAAGCTGGAGGTGGGAGATCAGGTCTACGTGCAACTCCCATCAGGTGGCCGGGTCTTTGATAATATTAACAATCGCTGCACCTTCAGTGGCTTCCTGCTCTTCCCCATGTGAGGAGAAAATCAGTCTGTAATGAAGATCACAACTGAAGATGGTTGGCATTGAAGCTTCATGCATTCACTGTTAGAACGCTGAATGTGTTAGAATGTGCTTTCAGCAACATTAATAAACTGCTTCATTACTTGACCAGGTGTTTGCACCCTGTGTTGCCGCTACAGTGAGTATACACGACTGTTTTTCCAAACCTTAGTCAGCATGCACATGAGCAGTCAGCACTAGATTTTTTTATTCTCTGGCAGACGAGAAAGCAAAGGCCATATTCTGTCACCGAGAGCAGTCAATGGTAGAACCATTAAGTTTTTCACAAATCACCATGGAAAAGTGTCACAGCTCAGGCAGGGACTCGGGCACAGACAGGAATGCAGGTGCAAAAACTGGTTTAATGAATCCAAAAAAACACAGTCCAGAAATCAGAGTCAAAAAGCAGGCAATGTCACAATCCAGTAAGACACAGCAAACAAAACCAAAAACAGATCCAAAGACAAGGTCACAAGAACAGGCCAAAAAAAAAAAAAAAAAAAAAACAGGTAAGCAGGCAGAACAGGAAAAACACTCGTAACAACACAGTGAAACTGAGACAAACTCGCAACGAGACAAGAAACAAACAGGGATTATATAGGGTGAAGCTAATGAAGAGATGGGATACAGGTGTGCTGGCAGGCAGGTGGGACTGGTCAGGTAACGAGGTGGGCGGAGACAGGGCGGAGAGCAGGGCAGGGCAGGAACACAGGGGAAAAACAAAAGCACATGGATGGAGAAAAACAAAAACAAACAGGGCTAAGAAGCCACAGTCCTGACAGAAAAGTCAACCATAAAAATCCCAATCAAATTATTTAAACAAACAAAAAAGAAATAAATCAAACAATGTTTAGGCATGTACATATACAAATGCATCTTGCAATGTCTAACATAATTTAACCCAATACAGTGATAATTAAAACTGACTCTCAGCATTCAGGCTCCAATATGAGTATGAAATAGTTATTAATAGGTACTGTGATACTACCTGGCAACAAACACACTTACCAATTTCAGGTCACAAAACTATATTAGTAGCCATATTTGCCTGCAAAACAGAATAATAGAGATAAACTAGGTTTTTTATTGCCTTCTCCACAGCAGTTTGTGTGGAAATAAAGATTAATGTCAAAGGAGAACTTCCTGCATGTGGTGAACATAATTAATCAATTAATTAATCTCCCAGGTGACAAACTGAAACACAATGATATTTAAACCTCTCCCAAATATCACCTAAATTTTCTGTCTTTCCAGAAAATTTTGGTCCAGTTCGGTCCAGATGTCGAGTAGAGGAGTTTTTTGGGTGATCTCTCCTCCTTCATTCTGAAGCTGAGCCCCAGTCAGACGGCAGCCCAGTAACAGCAGCAGAACTACAGTGCTCCTCATTCTTCAACTGAACCCTCAATCCTTTCAGCTCTGTGTAGTTTCTGAGACTCAGTCCCTCTCTTTATATACATGTCTTATGGTTACGAATTACACTGTTGGGTGAACAGCCCTGGAAAAGATGCAAAGGGTTTCTGTGATAAAGGAAGAAACACTGTAAAATTAGATTATTTTATATTACATAGTTTTACATGTTACAAAGTTTAACATGAAAACATTTTTTATGGTGTATCCAAACTTTACAGACAGAACAGATAGTCAGTACTATTTATGTATCCTCATACCTATATTATTCCTACATGAGAAATGTTACATTTAGAATGCCCATTCTGTAGTCATGGTGATCAGGTATATTTCTCTCTGGCAGAAAACCAAAGCAATACAAACTAAAGTAACTCAAGGCTGATTTCAGAATTTCATCCAAAATACACGTGGAAAAAAACAGAGATCGTTTTATACAACTAAAATAGGCCTGCAGTCTCCGATGGCCTTGCTGGAACATTTTTGATATCAAAGTCAAAGTGGTTAAAAAATAATTATCTAATCACAAAATGTCCAGGTCCAGGGAGGAAATGAAGAGAGAGAATGCAGGTAATACGGGGTGGAAATAACCCCACTTCACCTTACAGTCTATTCTAGAGTTACTTCTGTTGTTTAACACTTATTCGGAAGCACACACAGCTGTAATAAAGATCCTGTTCATGCATATTTATTTACATTGTGGTGTTTGAGTGAGTGAGACAATTGATAGTGGAATATTGAGCAGAGAAATTTACTTCCCCTAGAAAAAGTGTGCTCTGCATCACCTGTGCCATCATCAGTTACCTGAGCAGGTGACCCTCACCTGTACCTCTGTTTCTCCATGTTTGTTCCTCATCCACTGATGCTGCATTCTTTAGCCTCATTCAGCCTTTAGGTTCTGTGTGTCTGACACGTTGCCTGCAGACTCATCATTGCTTTTGTAAATGTATTATTCACTGTATGAGTGCCGGTGTCCTTTCCTTCCTTCATGCTGCAGTAAATGAATGTGCGACTCTCCTGTGTTCACAGACAGACCGAAGGTGGTGTTCTCAGCTGCGTTTACCAGCTCACAGCTAACAAGGCTCTACATCTCACTCCTCTCTGTGTGTCTGTGTTTATCTCACAGTGCTCTTCCTCTGATACAGGGATCTTCACAGCACCGGTGAAAGGAGTCTACTACTTCAGATTCACTGCCTTTGGTTATGGCTTCTCAATCAACATAGGTTCAGTCCTGTGTAAGAATGGACAACATGTAGTCTCTGCATACGACACTCAAGGATCTGTAGAGTCTCATGACGACTCATCCAACGCAGTTGTACTCCAGCTGGAGGTGGGAGATCAGGTCTATGTGCGACTCCCAGCAGGCTACCAGGTGTATGATGATGTATGGAACTGCTGCACTTTCAGTGGCTTCCTGCTCTTCCCCCTGTGAAGAGAAGACCAGGCTGTAATGAGGATCACAGCTGAACAGTCTGGAGCTGAAGCATTAGGTATTCTTTGCTGAGCATTGAAATCCACATTCATCAATAAAATCTTTCACAAGAAATAAAAAAATCAGACATGACTGGTTCTTATTGTTTGCTTGATGTGGTGTGTGTGCATGTCTGTTGGAAAAGGAGATGTCAACATATTTCATGTGCAAAAGAAAATGCAACACGTCCACATTAATTTGAAAGGGGATCACTTGTGGAAAAAGGTTGGAGTGTGCCAATGTGCACATTACACAGGTGGGTTGGGCAGGAACACCAACCATAGGCAGTGCACTCAGCGTATTTTCAGCAATTAACTCTTTCAGAAATTATTTAATATTCTGTATTGTTATTAGATATGGCGCATTTTCACTGTTTTCCTGCTTCAATGTGTGTGTATTGGTAGGAGCACGGGGGGAGCTAATTTTTTAAATGAATGTCAAAGGGGCCAATTGTCATGGAGTGTGCAAGAGACACAGACTGGCCAGGCAGGAACACCAACCACAGGCAGTGCAATCTGAGGGCTGCATTTCTTAGGCCCTGCAGGGAAATGGGTAAATGCAGTCAGATGCAGCCTACAGCAGATTACAGGCTATGCTCAATTCAGATTAAAGGTAACTGTATTAAAGGGAAACTGTATCCTGGCTGTGTGTGTGACTAAAGGGTGCAAGGCTTCAGGACGTTGCTGGATGGTATGCAACAGAGCTGTCCCAGTAGTTCCCTATCAAAATATACTGTGAAATAAAAACAGGCTCACGGGAGGTTTGCCAAAGCTGCAGGGTATCTCTGGGGCATCACAGCTCCTCTTCAGGGCAGTCCTTCGTCCATAAAAAGCCATGCGGGTGAGAGAAAAACAGCAGGTATCCCCAGCAGCAGCAGGGAGAGAGGCTGCATCAGGAGCAGCAGTGTGGTGTAGCAATAAGAAGCAGCAATATGGTGCAGTGGTAAGGAGCAGCAGTGTGGTGTAGCGGTAAGGAGCAGCAGTGTGGTGTAGCGGTAAGGAGCAGGGCAGCAGTATGGTGTAGCGGTAAGGAGCAGCAGTGTGGTGTAGCGGTAAGGAGCAGGGCAGCAGTGTGGTGTAGTGGTAAGAAGCAGCAGTGTGGTGTACCATATTTTGTCACACAATATAGGGTTATTTTTCATTAAATTTCACAGTCATGCACACACAATGAATCGTGAATGAAAAAAGAACCAACCATTTCTGAATTTTGATTCTGAGTTTAATTTTGGAAGCACATTCTAATGCTCAGGAAAAAGGATATATATCATGTTAGTTATGTTTCTATTTCATTCCCTTCAGCTGAGAAGAGCAGGAAGCCAGTGAAAGAGCTGTGATTCCATGAATCGTCATAGACCTGGGTGTGTCTCAGAAGATGTATGTACACCTGATCTCCCATTTCCAGTTGCAGTGTAGCTGCATTGGAGCAGTCAGCATGGGATTCTTCAGATCCTTGAACATCATATGTAGAGACCACATGTTGTCCGTTCTTATACAGGACTGAACCTATGTTGATCGAGGTGCCAACACCAAAGGCAGTGAATCTGAAGTAGTACACTCCTCTCACCGGTGCTGTGAAGATCCCTGTATCAGAGGAAAAGCACTGTGAGATGAACGCAGACACACAGAGAGGAGTGAGATGTAGAGCCTTGTTAGCTGTGAGCGTATCATGTAGATTAGTCTTTACTGTACCTGTAGTTGGGCTGTAGTGATTGCCAATATTAGTTAAGACTTTAGTGTAGACCAGGGTGGTGCTTATGTTGAAGGGTCCTACATTTCCAGCATTGGTTAATGCCGCTGAGAACGCCACCTTTGGTCTGTCTGTGAAGACAGGAGAGTCACACACTCATTTACTGCAGCATAAAGGGAGGAAAGGACACCAGTACTCCTACAGTGATTAATACATCTACAAAAGCAATGATGAATCTGCAGGAAACATGTCAGACACACAGAGCCTAAAGGCTGAATGAGACTAAAGACTGCAGTGTCAGTGGATGAGGAACAGACATGGAGAAATGGAGGTACAGGTGAGGGTCACCTGCTCAGGTAACTGATGATGATGCAGGTGATACAGTGCAAACATTTTCTAGTGTAGGCTAATTTCTCAGCTCAATATTTCCACTACCTCTTATTGAGTCAAGTGAATTCAAGTTCAGAATAAAATATACCTTTCATACATATCTGTCTGTATTTCACATACATTCTACAACCTTGTAGTGCCAGAGGGAATAATGGGTTCTATTTTTATTGAATTTTAAACTTTAAGACTGTGTTAAACTTAGAATTGCAGAATGTTTACGCCAGGCATCGATTATTTTTCCTTACATACGCTTGTGATACAATAGATTGGTACTGTTTATTTTTATTGTCTTCTTTATATGTCCTAGCATTGAGATAAGATGTCACATTTTGAGTAGTTTGCCTTGACTCTTCAGAATTTTATCTAACTTCCAATCACTTAGGGATGTTATCAGTGTCTCACTCACTCACTCTGCCTTTCATACAAATCTGTCTGTATTTCATGTAGACTCTACACCTATGCAGTACTAGAGGGAATAACAGGTTCCGTTTTATTGAGTCTAAAACCTTCACACTGTGTTAAACGTAGAATTGCAGAACAGTTAAGACTGGGCTTCAGTTATTTTTCCTTACATAAGCTTATGATACTGTAGATTAGTAGTCTTTATGTGGTAAGACTAAGTTTTTTTTTATATGTCCTAGCATTGAGATTAGATGACCCATTTTGAGTCATTTGTCTTAACTCTTCAGAAATTGATCTAAGTTCCCCTCACTGAGGGATGTTATCGTTGTCTCACTCACTCACACACGATGCAAATAAACCTGTATGAACAGGATCTTTATTACAGCTGTGTGTGCCTCTGAATAGATGCTAAACAGCAGAAGTCACTGTAGAATAGAATGTAAAGTGCAGTGGGTTATTCCCATCCCTGTATTACCTGCAACCCGTGTCTTCAGTTCCTCCACCACAGTTTTCTGTTCCTCCAGCTGGAACTCAGTGGAGTTTGCCCTGTCCTCCATGGCTCTCAGATCCACCACTTGTGCTGCAATCAAATAAATGAGGAACATCAGCAGCTGTTCATGTCTGTGGTCACAACAATACAAATTTTCATATGTAGTTATTTACCCCAAACATGCTGTTTGTTACCTGCATTCTCCCTCTTCAGTTCCTCCACCTGGCTCTCACTGGTTTTAAGCCTGGCTCCAACAGCTCCCAGTTCTGTCTTTGTGGCTCCCAGTTCAAATCTCTGCTCCACAACCATTTCTCTGAGGGCTGAGATGACACAATCACACATAACAAATCTGAAATCTTCATTTACATTGTATCAAAATTATATCAGAATGTCCTTTCAGATTCTCTAACACATTACCTTCATTCTCCGTCTTTAGCTTAAGCAGCTGGTTCTCATTTGTTTTCAGCCTGGCTTCCACAGCTCCCAGCTCAATTCTCTGCTCCACCACCATGTCTCTCAGGGCTAAAAGGACACATATGAAAAACTCCAAAATTATGAACATAGCTGTTGACAAAAGCATATTTAAAATGTAAGTACATGTCTCTCTTCAACGTTACCTTTATTTTCTGTCTTCAGCTCGACTACCTGGCTCTCACTGCTTTGCAGCCTGGTTTCCACAACTTGCAGTTTAACTTTCTGCTCCACCACCATGTCTCTCAGCTTCTGCAGCTCGGTCCAGATGTCTGGTTGGAGTGTTTGTTCGGTGATCTCTCCTACTTCATTCTGAAGCTGAGCCCCAGTCAGACAGCAGCCCAGTAACACCAGCAGAACTACAGTGCTCCTCATTCTTCAACTGAACCCTCAATCCTTCCAGCTCTGTGTAGTTTCTGAGACTCAGTCCCTCTCTTTTTATACACATTTCCCTGTGCAACATTGCGCTGTTGCATCACTCAGAATAGCACTGGAAAAGCTGTGTCCAAGGACTCAGTGATTAAACAGGGAACATTGCATGATTAGATTATTATATATTGACCTGTTTTATATGAAAATTATTTTAAAGATTCAATGAGAGAATAAGAACCTGTGTTAGTCATTTTCTGCCTTCTCTCCTCTCTCACCACATGCAGGACATCAGGCAGCTGATGGTCTCTTTATCAAAATTTATTGTGAAAGTTTTCTCCTAGACACAAACTGCTGATCAGCACAAGCAGCAGATAGAAACCTGAAGCTGAACTTGTAGAACGTTCATGTAGTAATGGGGTAACAACAGATATCAAATTTACCTTTTTAAAATACATAAATGAGTAATATCAAAAATATTAAAAATCAATCTGTGAATGTGCTCTCCAATAACTTTTTAGATTATTAAAATATTTAGAGAAAATGATTATTTCTTTACTAAGGGAAACAGGGTGGTTCTGTCTAAAAAATTAACCCATTGAATCAGTAGGAATATATAAGAATGATTGCAAGGGCTGTTGGTTTGCTTCTTGTTTGGTGTGTTCAAGACATTTTTGTTGTTGATTGAAGTTTTTCCCAAGCGATTGTGATTGGATTATTTTATATTAACCACTTTTCCTTAATGCCAGAAATGTTCCAGCAAGGCCGTGAGAGGCTGCAAACCTGTTTTAGTTATATAAAATGATCTCTGTTTTTTCTCCACATGTATTTTGGATGAAGTCCTGAAATCAGCCTTGAGTTAAAGTAGTTTGTGTATTGTCTGGGTTTTCTGCCAGAGACAAATATACCTGATCAGCACAACGACAGAATGGGCATTCTAAATGTAAGATTTCTCATGTAGGAATAATACAGGTGTGAGGATGTATAAATAGTACTGACTATCTGCTCTGTCTATAAAATTTGAGTTCACTATAAAGAACATTTTTATCTGAAACTTTTCTAATTTAAATAATAAAAGAATGTGGATTTCAAACCAGCCTTTGCAAATAATACATTGAAGAATGAAACACTAACAACCAAGCATGCCAATCAATAACGTTATTTGATATTCTAATCATTTATCAATGTTCAATTTAATGATTGCAGATTTCAGATATTAATCTACACTATATCTGGAAAATGGCTTCAAAATATTTTCAAGTTAATATTCCCCCATGAGCTCTTTAGAAATAAAACCACATATAAAATAAATAATGATACAGTGTTCCCTTTTTATCACAGAGACGTTTTACAGTGTAATTTTTAACAGGAACACATGTATATAAAGAGAGGGACTGAGTCTCAGAAACTACACAGAGCTGGAAGGATTGAGGGTTCAGTTGAAGAATGAGGAGCACTGTAGTTCTACTGGTGTTACTGGGCTGCTGTCTGACTGGGGCTCAGCTTCAGGATGAAGGAGGAGAGATCACCGAACAAACACTCCAACCCGACATCTGGACCGAACTGCAGAAGCTGGAAGACATGGTGGTGGAGCAGAGAGTTGAAGTGAGAGTTGTGGAATGCAGGCTGAAAATCACTGAGAGCCAGGTATGTAATGATGATTTATGTAATGATCAGATCATTCTATATAATGATGTAGATCAGTTTCTGAAGAATCAGTACAAATTACTCAAAATGGGGCATCTCATATCAATGCTAGGACATAAAGAGGAAAACATAGTCTTATCACATTAAGACTACTAATCTAGTGTATCACAATCTTAGGTAAGGAAAAATAATACAAGCCCATCCTATTTGTTCTGCAATTTTGCATTTAACACTAGATAAAACAGAATTATTAATCACTGTAGGAGTGCTGGCATCCTTTCCTTCCTTTATGCTGCAGTAAATGAGTGTGTGACTCTCCTGTGTTCACAGACAGACCGAAGGTGGCGTTCTCAGCTGTGTTAACTGATTCTGGAAATGTAGGACCCTTCAACACAGACCACCCTGGTCTACACTAAAGTCTTAACTAACACTGGCAATCACTACAGCCCAGCTACAGGTACAGTATACACTAATGTACATGAGAAGCTCACAGCTAACAAGGCTCTACATCTCACTCCTCTCTGTGTGTCTGTGTTTATATCCTCATGTGCTCCTCTGATACAGGGATCTTCACAGCACCGGTGAGAGGAGTCTACTACTTCACATTCACTGCCTTTGATTATGGCGTCTCAATCAACATAGGTTCAGTCCTGTATAAGAATGGACACCGTATAGTCAGTGTATATGATAACCAAGGATCTGGAGAGGTTGATGATTACTCATCCAATACAGCTCTAATCCACCTGGAGGTGGGAGATCAGGTCTACATGCAACTCCCAGCAGACTACCAGGTCTTTGATAGTCATTTCAATCGCTGCTCCTTCAGTGGCTTCCTGATCTCCCCCCTGTGAAGAGAAAATCAGTCTGTAATGAAGATCACAGCTGAAGATGCTTGGGATTGAAGCTTCATTCATTCAATGTTAGAACGCTGAATGTGTTAGACCGTACTTTAAGCTACATTAATAAACAAATGGTTTCATTACTCAATCGGAATCAGAATCAGAATCATCTTTAATGACCACACGACCGATTTTGGTGGAATTTGCTTTCGGTACAGCATGGTGGGCAAGCTCAATTTCAATAGTGTCAGTAACATCAAACATAGGCAGATAATAACATCACATTAGACATTCAACATCACATTAGACTTTAAAGACAATGACTAGCACGGCAGACAATGTTCACAGATGCTACATGGCAAATTTCACAGACAATATTCACAAACACTATTTACAAGATGGACATAGGATAATTCACAGATGCCACAAGACAAGATACACAGTCAGTATTTACAAGATTGGCGCAGGAGATTTAAGTGCAGGTACCTCTTTCAGGGTTAGACAGAGGTGTTCAGAGTCCTTATTGCAGTGGGGAAAAAACTGTTTTTAAAACAGGATGTTTTGGCGGGCAGGGACCTATAGCGCCTCCTAGAGGGCATCAGCTGGAAGAGGTGGTGAGCAGGATGAGAGGGGTCAGAGATTACTTTTTTTACTCTTTTGATTGTGCGTTTGTGATATAGTGATTCAGCTGATGGGAGGGGGGTGCCAATAATCTTGGATGATTTGTTGACTATGCGCTGCAGTTTTTTGCGTGTGACTGTCCGAGCTGCCATACCAAACTGTTACAGATGAGGTGAGTATGCTCTCAATGATGGCTGTGTAGAACTGAAGGTGGAGGCTTTGTTTTACTTTGAATTTTTTGAGCTTAGGAAAAACAGTCTCTGCTGGGCCTTTTTGATAATGTGGTCAGTGTTGATGTTCCATTTGAGTGTGTTGCTGATGTGGGTGCCAAGAAATTTGAATGAGTTGGTGATGGTTATGGGTTCTCCTGAAATGTATATGGGGGTTTTGGGGAGGGGGCTGTGCCTGAAATCCATAATGAGTTCTTGTGTTTTAGATGTGTTGAACTGGAGGTTGTTATCAAGGCACCAAGTGATTGCTTGGGCTACCTGCTCACGGTATTGGTCTTCGTTGTTGTTGATTATAAGGCCAATTATAATTGTGTCAGTTGCTGTTTGCCCCCTGTGTTGCCACTACAGTGAGTACATATGACTGTTTCTCCAAACCTTAGTTAGCAGGCACATACAGCAGGTAAACGTGCAGTCAGCACAAGATTTTTTATCCCCTGGCAGATGAGAAAGCAAAAGCCATATTCTATCCCCAACAGCAGTCAATGGTAGAACTGAAGACTCCGTTAAGTTTGCCACAAATCACCATGGAAAAGTCAACCATAAAAATCTCAATGAAAGATTTTAAACAAACCAAAAATATATATATATATATATATATATATATATATATATATATATATATATATATATATATATATATTACATGTCTTTACTGACCCACAGATGACCCCCAAGGGTGCAGTCAAGATGGGGTCCCTGCAGTGACCCAATAGCATAGCATTTCACAGGGACATGTCTGCTTGATTGTGTCAACAAAATTTCTTGATGCAGCATGCAGATAAATCTGTTGAACCATTTTAATCTATCTAACTGATTACATTATAATTATCATGTAATGTATAGACTGTGCCTAAATGGAAGTAGAAATGATGGGGTTCTTGTAAAATTTGTGGAAATTAAAATTGGGAAACACTTCAATCAACAGAATGAGAAGTGTGTTGAACACACCAAACCAGCACCAAACCAATAGCCCTTACAATCACACCTATATATTCTTAGTGTTTTATTGGGTTCGTTTTTAGAAAGAACCACCCTGTTTCCCTGAGTAAGTCAACAATCAATCAATTCTTCTGTTGTAAATATGGGTTAATCATTGTAATGATATAAAAGTTATTGGAGAGCACATTCACAGATTGATTTTTAAAATATTTTTGATATTTCAATCACGATTATTTATTTATTTATTTATTTATTTATTTACAAGGTACATTTGAAACCTATTGTTACCCCAATACCACATGAAAGTTCTACAGGTTGAACTTTAGGTTTCTATCCGATGATTGTGCTGATCAGCAAACTTTGTTTCTGGGAGAAAACTTTCACAAGACATTTTGATAAAGAGACCATCAGCTGCCTGATGTCCTGCATGTGGTGAGACAGGAGAGAGGGCAGCAAATACCTGACACAGGTCCTTCTTCTCCGATTGCCTCTTTAAAATACGTTTCAATATGAAACAGGTTAATATATAATAATCTAATCATACAGTGTTCCCTGTTGAATCACTGAGACCTTGGACACAGCTTTTCCAGTGCTATTCTGATTGATGCAACAGCGCAATGTTTCACAGGGAAATGTGTATATAAAGAGAGGGACTGAGTCTCAGAAACTACACAGGGCTGGAAGGATTGAGAATTCAGTTGAAGAATGAGGGCCAGTGTAGTTCTGCTGTTACTGGGCTGCTGTCTGACTGGGGCTCAGCTTCAGAATGAAGGAGGAGAGATCACCGAACAAACACTCCAACCAGACATCTGGACCGAGCTGCAGAAGCTGAGAGACATGGCGGAGGAGCAGAAAGTTAAACTGCAGGTTGTGGAAACCAGGCTGCAAATCAGTGAGAGCCAGGTAGTCGAGCTGAAGACAGAAAATAAAGGTAATGTTTAGGAGAGACACTGATGTACTTACATTTTAAATCTGTTTTTGTCAACAGGGATATTCATAATTTTGGAGTTTTTCATGTGTGTCCTTTTAGCCCTGAGAGACATGATGGTGGACCAGAGAGTTGAGCTGGGAGCTGTGGAAGCCAGGCTGACAGCCAGTGAGGCAGAGAATGAAGGTAATGTGTTGGAGATCCTGAAAGGACATATTGATATAATTTTTATATAAAATAAATGCATGATTTCATATTTGTTATGTGCGTTTGTGTCATCTCAGCCCTCAGAGAAATGGTTGTGGAGCAGAGATTTGAACTGGGAGCCACAAAGACAGAACTGGGAGCTGTTGAAGCCAGGCTGAAAACCAGTGAGAGCCAGGTGGAGGAACTGAAGAGGGAGAATGCAGGTAACAAACAACATGTTTGGGGTGAAAAACGGCATATGTGCTTTTTTATTGTTGTATTGTTGTGACCACAGAGATGAACAGCTCCTGATGTTCCTCATTTATTTGATTACAGCACAAGTGCTGGATCTGAGAGCCATGGAGGACAGGGCAAACTCCACTGAGCTCCAGCTGGAGGAACAGAAAACTGTGGTGGAGGAACTGAAATCCACAGTGGAGGAACTGAAGAGAGAGAATGCAGGTAATACAGGGATGGGAATAACCCCACTGCACTTTACGTTACATTATATGTAATGATCAGATCATTCTGTATATAACGATGTAGATCAGTTTCTGAAGAATCAATAAAAATTACTACTAATCTAAAGACTACTAATCTAGTGTATCACAATCTTATGTAAGGAAAAATGTTGGAACATTAAAAGCCAATTCTATTTGTTCTGTAATTCTACGTTTATGTAATGAAACAGACTGGGATCCAAGTGCGGTTAACAGTTTAATGCCAGAATCCAAAAGGCGTAGTCAGGGACAAAACAGGTCGTTAAAGGGAATCAGAGGTGCAACAAAACCAGAATCCAAAATCACACAAGCAAGGTCCAAAAAACAGGCAAGAGGTCAAAAACACAGTAACAACACAATGGAGTAACAAAGAGTAGGCTCAGTAATGAAACAAAGAGTCAATACCTCACAACGAGGTAACAAAACTGAGTCCTTATAAAGGCAGGGCTTGATTGGAATGAACCACAGGTGTGGTGGAGCCAGGCTGAGCAGGGCGTGGCTGAGCTGGCTGAGCGGGGCGTGGCTGAGCTGGCTGACTGGGAGCGGGTGTGACAGTTTAACACCGTCCGAAGGGTAAACACTCAATAAAACAGAACCCATTATTCCCTCTAGTACTGCATAGTTGCCCCCCAGTGGTGGAATGAACTCCCCACCCCCCTGAGAACAACTCCTTCAATCCAACCCTTCAGACGTGCGCTGAAGACACACCTCTTTAGACTCTACCTGGACTGATACCTCTCCCTCTTCGACCTTGTAACTTTGACGTTGAGAATCTGACTCCTGTCTTGTACTTGTTGCTCACTTACCCAGGTAGTATAGCGGTACTCCATTTTTTCTGTAATTGTATTTGAGATGCAATCTTAGTTCAGATTAGTTGGCTCGCGTCACTGACCTTGCGCTCAGCTTCAGCACTATTTGCATTGTATGACCCGTACACATCTTGCTCTTGTGCCTGTTGTTTGCTCACTATTTGCTCTTTTGTACGTCGCTTTGGATAAAAGCGTCTGCCAAATGAATAAATGTAAATGTAAATGTAGTTGTGGAATCTACATGAAATACAGACAGATACAGAATGTATGAACAGTATATATTATTCTGAACTTGAATTCACACTACATACATTGTAGATGCATTAATCACTGTATGAATGCTTTTGTCCTTTCCTTCCTTTATGCTGCAGTAAATGAGTGTGTGACTCTCCTGTGCTCACAGACCGACCAAAGGTGGCGTTCTCAGCGGCATTAACCAATGCTGGAAATGTAGGACCCTTTAACACACAGATCACCCTGGTCTACACTAAAGTCTTAACTAACATTGGAAATCTCTACAGCCCAGCTACAGGTACAGTATATACTAATCTACATGAGAAGCTCACAGCTAACAAGGCTCTACATCTCACTCCTCTCAGTGTGCCTGTGTTTATCTTTTAATGCATTTCCTCTGATACAGGGATCTTCACAGCACCGGTGAGAGGAGTCTACTACTTCACATTCACTGTCTTTGGTCATGGCTCCTCAATCACCATAGGTGCAATCCTGCATAAGAATGGAAACCGTATAGTGTCTGCATATGAAACTCAAGCATCTGGGGAGTCTCATGACTACGCATCCAGTGCAGCTGTAATCCAGCTGGAGGTTGGAGATCAGGTCTACACACGCCTCCCAGCACGCTACCAGGTCTATGATGATGTTAACAATTACTGCACCTTCAGTGGCTTCCTGATCTTCCCCCTGTGAAGAGAAAATCAGTCTGTAATGAAGATCACAGCTGAAGATGCTTGGGATTGAAGCTTCATGCATTCAATGTTAGAACACTGACCGTGTTAGACCATGCTTCAAGCAAGATCAATAAACAAATGATTTCATTACTCTATCAGTTGTTTGCTCCCTGTGTTGCCATTACAGTGAGTATATATGACTGTTTCTCCAAACCTTACATACAGCAGGCAAACAAGCAGTCAGCACTAGATTTTATAACCCCTGGCAGATGAGAAAGCAAAGGCCATATTCTGTCCCTGACAGCAGTCAATGGTAGAACTGAAGACTCCATTAAGTTTGCCACAAACCACCATTGAAAAGTCAACCATAAAAATCTCAATGAAAGAATTTCAACAAACAAAAAAGAAATAAATCAAACAATGTTTAGGCATGCAGATGTATTAATGCATTTTGTAATTTCTAATATAATATAACCCAATATAGTGATCATTAAAACTGACTCTCAGCATTTGGGCTCCGATATGAGTATGAAATGGTTATTAATAGATACTTTGGTACAACTTGGCTAGAAACACACTTACCAGTTTCAGGTCAAAAAACTATATTAAGAGCCATATTTGCCTGCAAAACAGAGAACAATAAACATAGACTAGCTTTTTTACTTCCTGCTCCAAAGCAGTTTGCTAATGTCTTCATTCAATTCTCTGGCAAACTGCATTACCTTTCCAAAATAAACAAGTGAAGAGTGGATTCCCATGATCCCCCTTTGTGTCTGTGTGGAGAAGGGTGATAAAGAGAGGAGAAAGTGATAGAGTTAGAGATAAACTTGGTCTTTAACTTGAATGGATACAGCTCTGTTCCCTTTTGGAGGAAGTCGCTCTGGATAAAAGCGTTTGCTATATGAATATAATGCCACGTAATGTAAAAATAAAGACACACACTAGTTATCTGAGCCCTTTGAAGTCAGATTTATGTAAGGACTGTGCAATAACGTCACACGTGTTTTTTTTCTGGGGGGTCGGGGTGGGCGGGAGCATATCACATTAGCAGTGCAGCTTCATTCACAGATTCCTGAAAAAGGAGAGCCAGCTTAAGACTGTAGTAGCATTAAAACATTATTACAATGATGTTGCACCACAGGAAAAAAACTATACAGATTGCTTTGAGGCTTGTTGAAAGCCAGCACTTTACATTCTCGCAGCATAATGTTCATCTCTTGTTGGAAACTGCTGCTGTTGGTTGACAGAAACATATGCAATATATGGTCACAAACAAACCAAGAACACATAAACAAGAGAAAGAAGTCAATTTCACAAAACAGGAACGTCTTTATATTTTCAGAGGTAATCATTTCACTTCTCAAAGAACAGAACAAAAATGATAAAAACCCACAAGAAATACCCTGAATATACTGCCAAAATGTACACATATCTTCATATGACACAACATATGGCATCACATTACCATTATGAAGTAATACATGCCAGTATGGTAAAATATCCAATCAAAAATAAGGAGTGTATGTTTTAGTCACAATAAACTGCATACACAATGAATTGTATAACCTAGTTACACTTTCATATGATATTATTCTCACTTCAGTGTCTATTTTAGAATGTGAAATGTAATTTGTATACTCAGTATGGCAGATTATTACATAGGACAGACTGCAAACTTCTAACATATGCTGCATGTTGTGTCATAAGTGGAAAACATAGGTCCCATGTTAAAAGCGATATACTTTGGCATACACTACTTCCTGGGTGTGGTGGTGGTGCATTACACATACTTTGAGGGTGTGGCTGACCCCACATCCACTTCTATGTATATTTTACACATTTTATGCCATTGATATAATTGCTATTTAGTATTTTTACAAGTGATTATCAGATATTATAAAGTAGAGTCATCCCCTTGCAAGAGAGTCTGGGTTCAGTACATAAAGAGAGTTGTGCTGAAAGCATGTTTTCCACATGTAACACCATCAACATACTCAAGATCAAAAAAGTCTTGTGAGGCATCAGCGGTCTGTCCTCTGGGCCCTGTACCCCCACTACGGTCCTGCCAAATCATCTGTATCATTTCCTTTACGTCCTGCTCCATGTAACGTTTCCTATTCAAACCTGTGAAACTGTCACCTTATGAATGCAGGACGTGCTTTTCTACACAGCTGTGTCACAGCACACGCATTCCAGAGTAAATTTACCTTGGCATGCACTCTCGGGGGCTCCTCCTTCATCCTGAAGCTGAGCCCCAGTCAGACAGCAGCCCAGTAACAGCTGCAGAACTACAGTGCTCCTCATTCTTCAAATAGACTCTCAACCCTTTCAGCTCTGTGTAGTTTCTGAGACTCAGTCCCTCTCTTCATATGCACATATCTTAATGGCTACAGATCACACTGTTGGGTGAACACTGTAAAATTATTTTATATTCTGTAGTTTTACCTCTAAAGAGCTCAACGGAGAATGTTCACTTTTTCAGATATATTGTTGATTAATATCTGAAATCTGCAGTCATTGAATTGAATGGTGATGAATGATTAGAATACCATGAAGTTATTGATTGGTACACTTATTGTTTAGTGTTTCATTCTTCAATATCTATTTGTTTATGCCGGTTTGAAATTTACCTTGTTTTAATATGTAAATTAGAAAAGTTTAACATTAAAATGTTTTCTTTATAGTGAACCCAAATTTTATAGACAGAGCAGTTAGTCAGTACTATTTATGCATCCTCACGCCTGTATTAGTCCTGCATGACAAACGTTACATTTAGAATGCCCATTCTGTGGTTGTGCTGATCAGGTATATTCGTCTCTGGCAGAAAACCAAAGGAATACAGACTACTGTAACTCAAGGCTGATTTCAGGACTTCATCCAAAATACATGTGGAGAAAAAACAGAGATAATTTTATATAACTATAACAGGTTTGCTGTCTCCCACAGCCTTACTGGAACATTTTTGATATTAAAGTACAAGTGGTTAATATAAAATAATCTAATCACAAAATGTCCCTTTCATCACACAGTCCTTGTTCACGGAACTTGCCCGCTGTACTCTCAGTGACCCAGTCGTGTAGAGTTTAACAGGGAGATGTTCGCTTAATTCTGAAAAGAAAATTTCTTGATGCAGGATGCAGATGAATCTGTTGAACCATTATAATTGTCTATCTACTTAATTACCTTATAATGAACTCATAATTATCACTTATACAGTACCAGTCAAACATTTGGACATACGTACTCATTGAAAGGATATTCTTTATTTTTACTGTTTTCCACATTTTAGAATAATTGTAAAGACATCAAACCTATGAAATAGCACAAATGTTATTATGCAGTGACCAAAAAGTGTTAAATAAATAAAACCTATTTATATTACTTATATACCATACATTCTTATATATACTATATACATATGTACCTACTTAAATTCTATATTTTAGATTCTTCAAAGCAGCCAAAAATATTTTTTTATTATTGGAGAACACATTCACAGATTGATTTTTAATATTTTTGATATCTCAAACATGATTATTCATTTTTAATTGATTTTGCAAAGGCATATTTCATATCTATTGTTATGTGATTACTACATGAGAAAAGTTCAACTTCAAGTTTCCATCTCCTGGTTGTGCTGATCAGCAAACTTTGTTTCTGGGAGAAAACTTTCACAAGACATTTCGATAAAGAGACCATCAGCTGCCTGATGTCCTACATGTGGTGAGACAGGAGAGAGGGCAGCAAATACCTAACAAAGGTTTTTATTCTCTCATTGCCTCTTTAAAATAATTTTCAATATGAAACAGGTTAATATATAATAATCTAATCATACAGTGTTTCCTGTTTCATCACTGAGTCCTTGGACACAGCTCTTCCAGTGCTATTCTGAGTGATGAAACAGCTCAATGTTTCACAGGGACACGTGTATATAAAGAGAGGGACTGAGTCTCAGAAACTACACAGAGCTGAAAGGATTGAGGGTTCAGTTGAAGAATGAGGAGCACTGTAGTTCTGCTGTTACTGGGCTGCTGTCTGACTGGGGCTCAGCTTCAGAATGGAGGAGGAGGGATCACCCAACGAAACCTCCAACCCGACATCTGGATCGAGCTGAAGGAGCTGAGAGACATTGTGGTGGAGCAGAGAGTTAAACTGCAATCTGTGGAGAGCCAGGTGGTCGAGCTGAAGACAGAAAATAAAGGTAACAAACAGTATGGTTGGGGTGCATAACTGCATTTGTGCTTTTTTAGTGTTATGACCACAGAGATGATCAGCTCCTGATGTTCCTCATTTATTTGATTGCAGCACAAGCGGTGGATCTGAGAGCCATGGAGGACAGGGCAAACTCCACTGAGCTCCAGCTGGAGGAACAGAAAACTGTGGTGGAGGAGCTGAAATCCACAGTGGAGGAGTTGAAGAGAGAGAATGCAGGTAATACAGGGATGGGAATAACCCCACTGCACTTTAAACTCTATTCTACAGTGACTTCTGCAGTTTAACACTTATTCGGAAGCACACACAGTTGTAATAAAGATCCTGCTTATATATGTTTATTTACATCATGTGTGTTTGTGAGTGAGACACTGATAACATCCCTCAGTGAGGGGAACTTAGATCAATTTCTGAAGAGTTAAGACAAATGACTCAAAATGGGACTTCTTATCTCACTGCTAGGACATATATAAAGAAGAAAACATAGTCTTACCACATAAAGACTACTAATCTAGTGCATCACAAGCTTATGTAAGGAAAAATAATCGATTCCCAGTCTAACTATTCTGCAACACTACGTTTAACACCGTCTGAAGGTTTTAGACTCAATAAAACAGAACCCATTATTCCCTCTAGTACTGCATAGGTGTGGAATCTACATGAAATACAGACAGATATGTACGAACGATATATATTATTCTGAACTTGAAATCATTTCACTCAGTAAAGGGTAGTGGAAATATTACCTTCCACAAGAAAAAGCTTGCACTGTATCACCTGAACCATCAGTAGAGTTATCTCAGCAAGTGACCCTTGCTTGTACCTCCATTTCTCCATGTTCGTTCCTCATCCACTGACACTGCAGGCTTTAGCCTCATTTGCCCTTTATGCTCTGTGTGTCTGACACGTTCCCTGCAGACTCATCATTGCTTTTGTAGATGTATTAATCACTGTATGAGTGCTGGTGTCCTTTCCTTCCTTTATGCTGCAGTAAATAAGTGTGTGACTCTCCTGTGTTCACAGACAGACCGAAGGTGGCGTTTTCAGCTGCATTAACCAATGCTGGAGAAGTAGGACCTTCCTACGAAGATGCTACCCTGGTCTACAAAAAAGTATTCACAAATATTGGCAATCACTACAGCCCAGACACAGGTAAAGTATACACTAATCTACATGATAAGCTCACAGTTAACAAGGCTCTACATCTCACTCCTCTCTGTCTGTGTTTATCTCACAGTGGTTTTCCTCTGATACAGGGATCTTCACAGCACCGGTGAGAGGAGTCTACTACTTCAGATTCACTGCCTTTGCTTCTGGTTCCTCAATCAACATAGGTTCAGTCCTGTATAAGAATGGAAACCATATAGTTACTGTATTTGATTACCAAGGATTTGGGGAACGAGATGATTACTCATCCAATGCGGCTGTACTCCAGCTGGAGGTGGGAGATCAGGTCTACATGCTTCTCCCAGCAGGCTACCAGGTCTATGATAGTCATTTCAATCGCTGCTCCTTCAGTGGCTTCCTGCTCTTCCCCCTGTGAAGTGAAGACCAGGCTGTAATGAAGATCACAGCTGAAGCTTCATGCATTCATTTCTGAGTGTTAGAACGTGCTTTAAGCAATGTTAATAAACAAACTGCTTCATTACTTAATCAGGTGTTCTTTGCTCCCTGTGTTGCCGCTACAGTGTGTACCCTGGCTGTTTCTCCTAGCCTTAGTCAGCAGGCACATACAGCAGGTACACAGGCAGTCAGTACTAGATTTTTTATCCCCTGGCAGATGAGAAAGCAAAGGCCATATTCCTTCCCCAAGAGCAGTCAAAAGAAAGAAATCAAACAATGTTTAGGCATGTACATATACAAATACATTTTGCAATGTCTAATATAATATAACCTAATATAGTTGTGGTGTTCCAACACAGAAATAATCAGAGAAAGGTTTTGTTAGTTTTGAATGTACACAGTATAACGTGATTGGTATGAATCTGGTGGAAGGTTCTGATTTGTTGTGACTGGTGGTATATAAAGGAAAATCGCCACTAGGGCGCTGTCTTGGTACTCGCTATCGACTCCGCTCAGGCGTTTGTATGTGTTCGTTGTTACATGGAAATAAATGATACCTCGTTCTCTTACAATTACGCTGAGTGCCTCTCCCGTATTTCCTACTTAAATATTTATACTTATTGCGTGTGCATACACCACAATAGTGATCATTAAAACTGACGCTCAACATTCAGGCTCCGATATGAGTATGAAATGGTTATTAATGGGTACTGTGATACTACCTGGCAACCGACACACTTACAAATTTTAGGTCAAAAAACTATATTAGTAGCCATATTTGCCTGCAAAACAGAATAATAAACATAAACTAGGCTTTTTATTGCTTTCTCCACAGCAGTTTGTGTGGAAATAAAGATTAATGTCAAAGGAGAACTTCCTGCATGTGGTGAACATAATTAATCAAATAATAAATCTCCCAGGTGACAAACTGAAACACGATGATATTTAAATCTCTCCCATATATCACCTAAATTTTCTGTCTTTCCAGAAAATTTTGGTCCAGTTTGGTCCAGATGTCAGGTTGGAGGTTTTGTTGGGTGATCTCTCCTCCTTCGTTCTGAAGCTGAGCCCCAGTCAGATGGCAGCCCAGTAACAGCAGCAGAACTACAGTGGTCCTCATTCTTCGAATAGACTCTCAACCCTTTCAGCTCTGTGTAGTTTGTGAGACTCAGTCCCTCTCTTTATATGCATGTCTTATGGTTGCAAATTACACTGTTGGGTGAACAGCCCTGGAAAAGATGCAAAGGGTGTCTGTGATAAAGAAAGGAACACTGTAAAATTAGATTATTTTATATTCCATAGTTTTACCTCTAAAGAGCTCATGGGAGAAAGTGAACTTTTTCAGATATATTGTAGATTAATGTCTGAAATCTGCACTCTTTTAATTGAACAGTGATGAATGATTAGAATATCACTCAAAGTTATCAACTGGCACACTGAATGCTTAGCATTTTATCCTTCAATATCTTTTTTGTGTAGGCCAGTTTTAAATTCACCTTGTTTTAATATGTAAGTTAGAAAGGTTTAACATAAAAATATTTTTTATAGTGTACCCAAATTTCATATACATAGCAGATAGTACTGTTTATGTAACCTTATGCCTGTATTATTCCTACATGAGAAATGTTGCATTTAGAATGCCCATTCTGTGGTTGTGTTGATCAGGTATATTTGACTCTGGCAGAAAACCCAGATAATACAAACTACTGTAACTCAAGGCTGATTTCAGGACTTCATCCAAAATACATGTGGAGAAAAAACAGAAATCATTTTATATAACTAAAACAGGTTTGCATTCTCCCACAGCCTTACTGGAACATTTTTGATATTAAAGTACAAGTGGGTAATATAAAATAATCTAATCACAAAATGTCCCTTTTGTCACACAGTCCTTGTTCACAGCATTTACCTGCTGGACTCTCAGTGACCCAGTCGTGTAGAGTTTCACAGGGACATGTTCACTTCATTCTGTAAAGAAAATTTCTTGATGCAGGATGCAGATGAATCTGTTGAATCATTTTAAATTTGTGGAAACTAAGCTTGGGAAAAACTTCAATCAACAACAGAACACACCAAACAAGCAATAAACCATCAGCCCTTGCAATCATACTTATATATTCCTACTGATTCAATGGGTTAATTTTTTAGACAGAACCACCCTGTTTCCCTTCGTAAAGACATAATCATTTTCTCTATAGAAAATATGGGATAATCATTTTAATAATCTAAAAAGTTATTGGAGAGCACATTCACAGATTGATTTTTAATATTTTTGATATTACTCATTTATGTATTTTACAAAGGTAAATTTGATATCTGTTGTTACCCCATTATTATATGAACATTCGACAAGTTCAGCTTCAGGTTTCTATCTGCTGCTTGTGCTGATCAGCAAAGTCTGTGTCTAGGAGAAACCTTAAACAAGAAATTCATAATTTTGAGAATGAAAACCTTTGTTAGGTATTTGCTGCCCTCTCTCCTGTCTCACCACATGTAGGACATCAGGCAGATGATGGTCTCTTTATCGAAATGTCTTGTGAAAGTTTTCTCCCAGAAACAAAAGGTTTGAGAGTCTATTTGAAGAATGAGGAGCACTGTAGTTCTGCTGCTGTTACTGGGCTGCTGTCTGACTGGGGCTCAGCTTCAGGATGAAGTAGGTGAGATCACCCAACGAAACCTCCAACCCGACATCTGGACTGAGCTGCAGAAGCTGGAAGACATGGTGGTGGAGCAGAGAGTTCAGCTGGGAGTTTTGGAAGCCAGGCTGAAAACCAGTGAGAGCCAGGTGGTCGAGTTGAAGACAGAGAATGACGGTAATGTGTTGGAGAATCTAAAAGGACATTTTGGTATAATTTTGATATAATGTAAATATAGTACACGCTTTCATATTTGTTATGTGTGTTTGTGTCATCTCAGCCCTCAGAGAAATGGTTGTGGAGCAGAGATTTGAACTGGGAGCCACAAAGACAGAACTGGGAGCTGTTGGAGCCAGGCTGAAAACCAGTGAGAACCAGGTGGAGGAACTGAAGAGAGAGAATGCAGGTAACAAACAGCATGTTTTAGGTACATTATTACATTATTGTACTACATTTATGCTTTTTATTGTTGTGACTATGGAGATGAAGAGCTTCTCCTCATTTACTTGACTGTAGCACAAGCGCTGGGTCTGAGAGCCATGGAGGACAGGGCAAACTCCACTGAGCTCCAGCTGGAGGAACAGAAAACTGTGGTGGAGGAGCTGAAATCCACAGTGGAGGAACTGAAGAGAGAGAATGCAGGTAATACAGGGATGGGAATAACCATACTGCACTTTACATTACATTATATGTAATGATCAGATCATTCTATATAAAGATGTAGATCAGTTTCTGAAGAGTCAATACATGTATTGGATGCAATATCATGACTCCTCATCCAATGCAGCTGTACTCCAGCTGGAGGTGGGAGATCAGGTCTATGTGCGACTCCCGTCAAACAACCAGGTCTTTGATAATTCTGACAATCACTCCACCTTCAGTGGCTTCCTGCTCTTCCCCTTGTGAAGAGAAGACCAGGCTGTAATGAAGATCACAGCTGAAGATGGCTGGCACTGAAACTTCATGCTTTCAATGTTAGAACGCTGAATGTGTTAGACTGTGCTTTAAGCAACATTAATAAACAAATGGTTTCATTACTCTATCAGTTTCTGTTTGCTCCCTGTGTTGCCGCTACAGTGAGTATACACGACTGTTTCTCCAATCCATAGTTAGGAGGCACATACAGCAGGTAAATGAACCATCAGCACAAGATATTATTTATCCCCTGGCAGATGAGAAAGCAAAGGCCATATTCTGTCCCTGACAGCAGTCAATGGTAGAGCTGAAGACTCCATTAAGTTTGCACAAATCACCATGGAAAAGTCAATCATAAAAATCTCAATGAAAGAATTTAAACAAACAAAAAAAATCAAACAATGTTTAAGCATGCAGATGTATAAATCCATTTTGCAATGTCTAATATAATGTAATAATATTAGACATAATATAATTAGATATAATATAATAATAATATAATATCACCCAATATAGTGATCATTAAAACTAACTCTTAGCATTCAGGGTCCGATATAAGTATGAAATGGTTATTAATAGGTACTTTGGTACAACTTGGCAAGAAACATACTTACCAATTTCAGGTCAAAAAACTATATTAGCAGCCATATTTGCCTGCAAAATAGAGAACAATAAACATAGACTAGCTTTTTTACTTCCTGCTCCAAAGCAGTTTGCTAATGTCTTCATTCAATTCTCTGGCAAACTGCATTACCTTTCCAAAATAAACAAGTGAAGAGTGGATTCCCATGATCCCTCTTTGTGTCTGTGTGGAGAAGGGTGATAAAGAGAGGAGAAAGTGATAGAGTTAGAGATAAACTTGGTCTTTAACTTGAATGGATACAGCTCTGTTCCCTTTTGGAGGAAGTCGCTCTGGATAAAAGCGTTTGCTATATGAATATAATGTCATGTAATGTAAAAATAAAGACACACACTAGTTATCTGAGCCCTTTGAAGTCAGATTTATTGTGAGGACTGTGCAATAACGTCACACGTGTTTTTTTTCTGGGGGGTCGGGGTGGGCGGGAGCATATCACATTAGCAGTGCAGCTTCATTCACAGATTCCTGAAAAAGGAGAGCCAGCTTAAGACTGTAGTAGCATTAAAACATTATTATAATGATATTGCACCACAGTTAATATGGAAAAAACTATAGAGATTGCTTTGAGGCTTGTTGAAAGCCAACACTTTACATTCTCGCAGCATAATGTTCATCTCTTGTTGGAAACTGCTGTTGTTGGTTGATAGAAACATATGCAATATATGGTCACAAACAAACCAAGAAAACATAAACAAGTGAAAGACAGCAATAATTTCCCAAACAGAAACTTCTTTATATTTGCAGAGGTAATCATTTCACTTATTAAAGAACAGAATAAAAATTATTTAAAAAAACGCATAAGAAATAGCCTGAATATACTGCCAAAATGTGCACATATCTTCATATGACACAACATAATGGCATCATATCACCATGATGAAGTAATACATGCCAGTATGGTAAAACATCCAATCAAAAATAAGGAATGCATGTTTTAGTTACAATAAACTGCATACACAATGACTTGTATAACCTAGTTACACTTTCATTATTCTTACTTCAGTGTCTATTTTAGAATGTGAAATGTAATTTGTATACTCAGTATGGCAGATTATTACATAGGACAGACTGTAAACTTCTAACATATGCTGCATGTTGTGTCGTATGCGGAAAACATAGGTCCTACGTTTAAAGCGATATATTTTGGCATACACTACTTCCTGGGTGTGGTGGTGGTGTATTGCGCATACTTTGAGGGTGTGGCTGACCCCACATCCACTTCTATGTATATTTTACACATTTTATGCCATTGATATAATTGCTATTTAGTATTTTTACAAGTGATTATCAGATATTATTAAGTAGAGTCATCCCCTTGCAAGAGAGTCTGGGTTCAGTACATAAAGAGAGTTGTGCTGAAAGCATGTTTTCCACATGTAACACCATCAACATACTCAGCCCCGGTCCACCCCCAACGGTCCTGCCAAAGCATCTCTATCATTTCCTTTACGTCCTGCTCCATGTAACGTTTCCTATTCAACCCTGTAAAACTGTCACCTCACGAATGCAGGACGTGCTTTTCTACACAGTTATGTCACAGCACACGCATTCCAGAGTAAATTTACCTTGGCATGCACTCTCGGGGGCTACTTCCATTGTTGTGGGCACCCTTGAGAATATTCTAAATTCTATAAAAGTGGTTAACTATCTCAGTCATAGTATTAATGGAGTATACAATGTGCACATGTCATAAGCTTATACAGAACTCTGGGAAAATAAAATTAGTAACATAGTCCAGCATATTTCAATTTGGCTCATACTAACAGGCTTCAGATATATTTGTATTGTAATCACTGTATTATATAGAAGTGAAGTACTAACCTTTAAAATAAACAAGGTTTTTTCTAACTTGGCAATACAACACAAATTTCAGGCACCACACCCACAATGCAATAGATATTTCATCTGATCAAACAATTCCTTTGTTCTAAAATACAGCCAAAGGGATTGTAAGCTTAAACCAGATTAGAGAAAAGACAGTCTGAAGCAGGTCGTGTTTGGCATCAGTTTCTGTGCCCTGATGTCACTGGCCATCTTTACTGACCCACAGATGACCCCCTCAGTAAGAGGGCTTAATTTGGACACAATTACATACTTCACCATTAAGGCTTGCTCACTTATTTTCCTGCTTTACATATTCTTTAACTGTATTTTATGTTTCATTAATAACCTCCAAGAATTCAATTAAAAAAAAAAAATCATCCAAGGTTTCCATGAAGACTGATCATCTCCAAGCTGGCCCAGGGAAGGAGAAATACACAGTAAAAATAGCACAAATAATGTAATGTTCCTTATCGATTTAAGCAATGAGAGATCACGATACGTGACCCATAACTGGCTTCAATTTGATTTGATTCGATTCGATTCTTGTGAGTTCATGAATGCATATAGGTTTTTTTCAAGGTACTTGTTCAGTATTCGTGACTGATTTTAATTTTACTCTTTCTCATCCGCAGCGCACCGCAACAGTGCAGTTACAACAGTGAGAGGCGCTGTTTGCAACACAGTGGCTCACCTGTAATCTATCCTGCCTTTCCAGAAACACGCATACCCCACAGAGCGGAGAAGGAAACCAATGACAGTGTACAGGTACTGTAATTGGCCCAATCCTTTAGTAAAAGCAGTTTCCTCATGCACAACATTTCTAAGGGGTAGGAAGCAGCAAAGAACTCTGAACATGGGAAAAAAAGAAAAGTTGGGAAACTCTGAGGAACACTGAAACTGAGAAAATGAAGCTGAACAAGTGCTAGATTCTTGTTCAGTTGTTCTGCTAGTTGTTTGTCTAGTTGTTCTGCTGACACACACACACACACAGAGACACACATGCCTTGGAAAACACAAATACTGCCAAATGCAAAGCTCCCCCCACCCCACCCTGAAATTACATGTATAAAAGCCATTACGTGAGCAGTTGTCCTGTCAGTTCAGTCCCACTGTTATAATACATATACACAGTCATTTATATATGATATACCATGTCTGCACGCTCTATACACAAAGTACAAGTATTGGAGTACAAATCTGGCAGCTGCTACCATGAAGAGTCCAACAAGAGGTTAATCTGCAGGCGGTGCTACCTCATCACCTAATTGAAAAGCTTTTTCATTAAAACAACAACTTTAACCTTTACACTTGAACTACAAAGAGCTGGGGATTGGGCACAGGGTAGCCTGATCTTGCTATCAAGCAGTGATTTTACAGCTTGGGGTCTATTCAATCTAACAGCAAAGAGAAAAATATATCTGTGTTTTGTTAGCTTCACAGAAAATAAAAAAATAAGGCCGTGTCACTTTTTAACTGCACTAAAGCTTTCTGAGTCACTTTTAAACTGCACTAAAGCTTTATTTAAATATATATAAAAAAACAATGTTTTGTAAGTAATGAAATGAATGGTTTTCTATGTAGTCGGTTATAGCAGAATAAAGATCCTGAATAAGATACAGGAAAAAAGCAATTTCAGAATAAAAATATTCTTTTGACATCACCATTAAAATAAAGCTAATTGACTAAAGAGAATGAAGAAAAAGAAAAAAATGTTTATGATCTGATTATCCAATCTGATGTATGTAATGCAATTTGCCAGTTTTACATATTTTCATTATTTACATATTTTCCATTACTTCTGTGAGCAACCAAACTAACAGTGCTATGGGAGTAATGAACGCAAGACACCCTTCAGTAAATTCATCATTCAAAGTGAAGTTCAAAGTGTCAGGGTGGTTTAGCTGAATATGATATATTGAAATATTTTACATAGTGTACTGTACAAAACACCTTCATAAATGTTACATTCATATATCAGCCTATGACAACTGTCATAAAATGTCTTCAGCGAGTGTGAAGAATTAGTGTTATATAATTGTTCACAATGTCCATAAATGCCAAAAAGACGTCAAACAGTATTTGCTGCACTCTACTACATTAACTGGCATGGAGAATATTCCAATGAAACAATGTTTACAGATTATGATTTTTGTTTTTGTTTTGCTGGGCAAGCTGTGTTTTTGAAAGAAAAATGAAAAACTGAGTGAAACTAATTCACAAGCATTATCCTTCACTCTTCCACACCACACAAAGACCAGGTAACATTACAACAACGCAAGATGGGCATCTTTTAGCTGCTGTAGATGCATACATTAATACATTTTCTCAAATAATAATAATAATGACCGTGATACTTGCAGGGAGAGGGTTTTGACAATAATTGTTTTTCCACGCATTTTGGGATAACAGCTTTCGCGCCCCCTTGTGGCAAATGGAGGGAGGACGTTTCCAGCCATCGGCAGGGTTTCATTTACAGGTCACATGGTCGAGTTCCTCGCGTGCCCTCCACTGCAGGAGAGCGACCGGGGCTGAGCGCAACAAACCCACATGACGTCAGAGGCTCAGAAAACCCTTGGCATTTATCCATCTAAACATCAATTGCATCTGTGTGAGACTCAGAAACGCTGCATTGATGCTCTCTGTTCCTGCAGCATCAGTCTCTGTCTGATGGAGAGCAGCATGGAGTCAGCCGCTACAAAGAGCTCGACCCCTTAGGTCAGGATAAAGGGGGAAATTATCCAAAAAATAAAAAGGGAATAAAGCAACCCCACAAGTAGAAACAAACAAAGAATTAACAAAAGTAAAAAGCAATATACAACATGTCCACTTGGGGTTGTCCAGGGCAGGGCTAATCCTGGGTTGGAAGTCTTTGCTGTGGGCGTGATGGTTGGTGGTTGGATTAGACTGGGTTTGTGTTTTTTTGTTAGTCCACCTCTGTTTCTGTGGGAAAAAAAGGAGAATATTTTTTTCTCATTCAGATCTGAAATTTTATTACGTGGCTGTAGATTGTAGGATTATGAGGGGATGTGGAAGGATTTTGTCTGGAATATTCTGAAGATAACCTTTAACCTTTTTAATTGATGACAGTTTTTTTTACAGTTACACGGCCAGGCTAATATGTAATGTGCTTTGGAAAAATTTGGAAAACTCACAACAGCTCTGTCATTAGGAAAACTTCATTCCACAATAATGATATGTCAGTGAAGGAGAAAATTTGCATATAATATTGTACAGCATAATGCCATCAGACATGATTGTGTTTTTCTTTGGATGTGCATGTGTTTATGTACGTGCACGTGTGTGTGTGTGTGTGTGTGTGTGTGTGTGTGAGTGTGTGTGTGTGTGTGTGTGTGTGTGTGTGTATGTGTATATGTGTGTGCATGCCGATTTTCGTTTGTGTGCTTGTCTTTGAGTGTGAGTGTATTTATGTGCATGCATGTGTGTGTGTGCCTATTTGCGTGTATGTATTTGTCTTTGAATCCACATGTGTTTATGTGCATGCGCGCGTGTGTGTGTGTGTGTGTGTGTGTGTGTGTGTGTGTGTGTGCGTGCACGCATTGCCATTGGTTACCATTGGGTGTCCTTTTCTGACTTTCATCACTCCCTGGTGAGTCAATGTCCTCAAGCACTTCTCCTGCAATTCAGGAAAAAACAATGAAAATCACACAAAAATTCATTTTTAGCTTAATGAGGCATTCAGCCATCAGCCAGGTAGGAGCCAGTTTAAAAGTTTCTCGGGCTGAAACACACATGCAGTTCACAGAGTGACAGGAAGAGGGAGCTCTATTCACAATATTACTAAATCCAGTCAGACCAATCTGTCTAAAATCAAATAAGCGTTCCTCCTCAAAACTGCATTACATATTCAACTCATAAATATTATCTTAACATGTTCAAGACACCATTAAAAGCGATTACCATGTGCAAGATTCACCCTGCATCTTAGTACCACACTGCATGATTGGACCGGAAGCCTTGGATCGTCTTTGAATAGAAGGCGAGGGCCTCCTGCCACTGTTGCATGGGAATACGACACCAACAGCCGTCGCTCCAGACGCCTAATAGCCTCTGGACTTATGTAGTGAACTGATGGATGTTTCTATTCCACTGTTCCTTTGCTTTTCTGACATTTACCAGGAGCGTTTCTGGCCGACTGCCTTTTCTGTGGGAATCGGGGAATAATCTCCATGTTCTTCACCATGTTACCTTTATGTTTTTTTATAGCGCAAGTGTTAACTACAGCGTATTTGTTCTATATATTGTTATTTACTGTGCATGCTCCTGTCCCTGGGTGTTTTGTTTAAGGACATGGCGGCAATGTACATGAGCGAGTCTGAGAAACAGTAAACATTTGAAAGTTCATTCTGTTCTCTGTCTATTTTCTTTGTGAGACAAACACGCCAGTGGTTGTTCAGTTTCCTCTGATAGACGTGCTTCCTGCTTACAGAGTCCTGTGCCCTCAGCACTGCTCCCCTCTCTTTCATTGTGCTGTGCAGGGATGCCTGCTTCGGGATTGAGTGCAGTCACCGTTTTTTATCTGCTGGCTGGTCTCCGCTCTGCAGTCAGGCTGCTGGCTGGAGGGGGGCTCCTTGGTGTTGGCCTGGTTCTGATCGCTCGAACTCTGGGTCCCGTTCACCCCTCCAGACCCGGCCTCCTCCTCCGCCCCCTCTGAATGCTCAAGGACGGGCTCCGATTGGGCGGGCTCTCCCTGCGCTTGGTCCAATTGGACGGCCTGAGACTCCCTTAGCTCCGCCTCTTCCTGCTGGGCCTTCTCCTCTGCCTCTCGTTTGGCCTTCTCCTCCAAGTCTGAGCGGACAGAGAGGAAAAATGGAAAGAGGGAAAGAAAGACCAAAATAAATCGAATAAACAAAAGAAGGAAAGAAAATTCCCTCAAACAAACAACATAAGTGTGTTTTAATCACCAGAATTATGGGGAAACCACCCCCCGGCTCCACCCTGGCCCTGTCCCAGGCCCTACGTACCTTTAGCGGCCTGTGCCTTCCACTTCTCGCGGTTCTGGTACACCTCCTCGCTCCAGATGGCCTTGAAGTTCTTGAGGTCCACGGTGAGGAGGGAGCAGTTGAGTGAGGAGCTGCCCTCCGAACCCGTGCTCTTTACACTGGTGCGCTTGGCCTCTGCGGAGGTAATACTGTTCAAACTGAAAGAAAAAAACACAGAAAAAAGAGGCACAAAGTTACACAAACGGACAGGGGAGGGGTTCATGGACCAGCCCTGCAGTCTGTTTAAAACGCTCTGTCATGGGTTGAGTGGAAGTCTGTGGGGCAGGAAATGGACATCCCTGCCGCAGGAAGTCGAGATCTCTGGAGCAGGAAACGGGGTTCCCCTAAACAGGAAGTCGAGATCACTGGAGCAGGAAATGGGGTTCCCTTAAAGAGGAAGTCGAGATCTCTGGAGCAGGAAATAGGGTTCCGTATACAGGAATTCGAGATCTCTGGAGCAAGAAACGGGGTTCTCTGGAACAGGAAGTTGGGAAGGCTGACCTGGAGCGCCGGAAGCCTGCGAGGCCGGAGTGGGAGGCCTCGTCGATGAGCGGGGTGACGATTCGCTCTGTCATGTCGGTCAGCACAGTGAACGTGGGCACCACGATGAAATCAATGAATCCTGATGCAGGGAAGACGGGGAAGACAGTAAAGTCTCACTAAATACACTTTTACAATAAATACAACACATAACTACATACACTTTCATGGCTAATATAATACAGCATCACAAAATACATTTACAGTTAATATAATACAGTATCATTAAGTACAATACAGTATGACTGAATTCATTTTAACACATAATACTGTAATGTCCCTGCCTATTGTCTCTTGAAGAGTTGAAGTTATCATTTACACTGTTATTGCTGTATTAATGTTCTTGTGCAGGGCACACCAATTTATCTTGGGCTTATCTGTACACTGCAGGTTTGAGGAATGTTTAATAATGTTTTTATAGGGGGTGGAGTTCTTGGGTAGTGTCTGTCTCTGCTGACAGCCAATTGGAGAGATCGGTGAGGAAATAGTCTAATTACACAGCTGTTGTGAGTGTTTGAATGAATCCATTTTTAAAAAGATTTTTCTCAGTCCTATTCCACCCTAAAAGAGGAGCTAGTTTTGATATACACTCAGGCAGCCTTGGCATGACTCTGGACACTGAGTTAAAACAGCCTAGATTTATTAAATTCTCAATAGCATTCTTGTCTTGTTTTATTCTGCACCGCAGTTTAGCTAGTGCTGTTTGCTACAATTCAATACAGTACCATTAAAAAAACACTTATTAACAGACAATTAAACAAAACTTTTTAGAGATGTATTCATGAAGGAAAGTTCTAATTCAACACAATGTTCATTGTATGCATTGTATATTCTTGTTACAAAATAAAAGCTAAAGTATACTTCGCAAAGAAACTGCATTTCAGTTGCCCTGAAACCTGTCCCAGGCTGAAAAACTGCAATATATTTATTTTTGTTTTTTTCGGGAATAAAAGTTAGTTGTCAGTTATTTTTCTTCACATGTGAAAGGTATCTTGAGGTATCATTTTTTTGTCTGCTTGTTGGAGAGGTAAGCTGCTTAAAGGTCACAGGGAGTCTCAGGTGAGGATCCTGCGTACATAGGAGAGGGCGTGGTCAGACTCACCGATCTGTGATTGGGCCACCATGGTGGACTTGCGGTCACATAGCGGGGAGAAGGGCAGGCCAAGCTCCGCCTCTTTGTCCCCCTGCAGACAGAGGGAGAGAGAGACAGAGAGAGTTCACAGCGCAGTTGACCTCTCAACCGTGTCACCAAATGTCACCTGTTCTGTACCTTTTCCTAACTGTTACATGAAAACAAATACAGAGGCATGCAAATACACTCACTCACTCACTAACCCACCCGCACACACACACACACACACACACACACACACACACACACACACACACACACACACACACACACACACAGCTGTCCACTTGATCCCGCTGTAGCTGTCCTCGTTAATCTCCCAGTATAGTTTTTATTTGAATGAGGCGCCGTGGCTCCTGTTGTGAGGTCTGCCTGCATCATCACTGGCAGAGAGGCTTCTCTGTGCCTCATTCACTGCAGGCGGGAGAAATCTCTCGTTTGCTGTAAGCTGCAGACTGTGGGACTCGCAGATGCGTTTCATTCTGGACCGCTGATTGCTTCCGAATGCACTGCTGACAGCTTATGGTAATCAGCTCTCCTAGGGCCCGCGCTTAATCACACACACACACACACACACACACACACACACACACACACACACACACACAACCTCACACTGAACCACTTTTATTATTCTGACAGAGCCCTGTAAACCAGAGGAATGATCAAAGGAGCCAAAAGTCCATTCTGCGTTTTTACCGCATTTTGTATCACTGTCATGAATTACACTGTGACAGAAAAGGCTTCTGTGCAGTTCTGTACTGTATAAACAGCTACCTCAACCTACCTACCTCTCTCCCATTTTACCGCTCTCGCTCTCTCTATTCATCTGTCTATCTATCCATCACTTCCCATCCAACTCTCTGTATAATGACAATTACATTATTACATTATTGTCATTTAGCAAATGCTCTTATCCAGAGCAACTTACATACGTTACAGTGTCACAAAAGATGTGGACATCCCTGCCTGGTAGATGTGCAGGAATACCTCAGCTATATGTATGGAACATGGAGAGGGGCATTGTTATTGGACAGGTGAGAGAGGGCTTGTGCTGATGATGGTGACCTCTTTGACCTCTTTGAACCTCTTTGACTACATGGACTCTGAACAGTAGATTAAACAGTTAAGACAGTGAGAGATGCGCAGATGAAGGAAGTCAGGAGTAATGTGTGTCAACAGAGGACACTCAGATGAAAGACTGCATTAGAGAGGGCCAAGTGACTCTTCACTTGACTGACAGACAACCAGGTGACATCCCTGTGTGGGTGACAGAGGACCAGGTGTCTCACCTGTACAGATGAAGGGGCACCAGGTGTCTCACCTGTGTGATGGGGAACCAGGTGACTCACCTGTGCGATGGGAGACCAGGTGCCTCACCTGTGTGATGGGAGACCAGGTGACTCACCTGTGTGATGAGGGACCAGGTGTCTGACCTGTGTGACGGGAGCCCAGGTGACTCACCTGTCTGAAGAACTCCTCCAGCAGCGAGGTGGTCCAGCGGTGATGCAGGTTCCAGTTCTTGGCGGGGTGGCTGATGTCGGCGGTGTGCAGGATGAGGGATAAGGCTTTGGGTTTATCGATCCTGGGGGTGAGGGAGACACACTGATGAACACCCCTCCCGGCAGCCCGTGCACCCCTCCCCACCTCCCCCCTCACACCCGGTCAGCAGACAGGGAAATCCTGAGCTCACCTGCCAACTCACACAGAGGCAGATTAATCTGTCACCACAGGCAACAGAAACACCATGAGGGAGGGGCTTTTCCACTCCCTCTGAAAGCTGCGTGTTCCTGGCTCAGTAGCAGACCCGTTTGAGCTTGAGCGCCAGGTCGCAAACTGTTGTGAGACGCGGCGTTTGTGATGTCTGGCAGCTGAGTGCTCTATCTCACCTTTGTCCCTGGGGACACGCCCCACACAGGACACGCACCGCACAGGACACGCCCCACACATGACACGCCCCGCACAGGACACGCCCCGCACATGACACGCCCCGCACAGGACACGCCTTGCACAGGTTACTTTCTGCAGGCATGGGTGAGGAAGATGGGGGGGCGATATTGGAGTTGGGTGTGAAAGATCACCTGTTGCGGGGCCTGGGGGGGGGTACTGGGGCTCAGGTGTAACTGTGACCTTTACACACTTGGCTCAGGTGTATACTGAGAGCTTTACTGGCTCAGGCAAGCAATGTGACGTGCACCACAGTAATGTAATGTAATGGTGTAACATGTAATTCATGGAAGGGCAGGCATTGTGGGCAGGGTGGGGAATTGTGGGCGGGGCAGGGCACAGAAGGGCGGGGCCACTCACCCCTCAGGCTGCTGTAGGAAGTTCTTCATGGCCTTGACCTGCTGGAAGTGACAGGACATGTCTGTGGCCAAGACCATCTCCACCACTAGTGCCCTCAGCTCTCTAAGCAGAGAGAGAGAGAGACAGAGAGAGAAAGAGAGAGAGAGACAGAGAGAGAAAGAGAGAGACAGAGACAGGGAGAGAGACAGAGAGAAAGGGTATAAACAGACATGATATTAATTCCTTCATTTAGCAGAGGCTGTTATGCATAGTGACTTCCAGCACAAAAGAACAGAGGTGTTAAATGAGCAACAGCATCGGACCAGGCTAACAACACTCCCAGACCAGTGAGTGTGAGCTTAACACAAAGGATGAAGAGGAGAAAGAGATAAAGAAACAAAAAATAAAAAGGACAGAGGGAAAGTGAATAATAAGAAAAAAATTAAGAAAAAGATAATTCAATCGTGTGGCTCTTTGCGTCACCCAAAACAGGGAGACGTCCTCACCTCCAGTCGTCCTTGGATAAGTTGTACAAGATGTTCATTTCGTCGTCGTCCTGTAGGAGGCGGTAGGCAGCGCTGACGTGGTGGCTTTCCAGCACAGCGCGGTCATTGTACAGGATGGCTGTGTCTGACCTGGAGTACGAGCCAGAAACGTGTACACCATGGGAGCTACTAAAATATTTCTGTGTCATTGTTTATACAGTATGAGGCCCAGAAACAATGCAACTGGAGAGCAAGAGTTACCTACTTTTCCTTTTTGTACTGAACATTATGTGTCTATTTCAGTGACCGCTGAAGGTATTTCCCTCCAGCTCATAAATTTGTGGAGGGAAATACACTGTCCATTTAAGAGTTTATTTTGTGATTTTTCAGTTTGCGGATTTATTTTCAAAATCAGACTGTTGCTAGCCCTTGTCCGGTGGCTGGCAACTCTCAAGGTGAGTCATCCCTCTGTGAAAGGATTAATTCAGTCTTTAATAATTCAGTGATTAGCAATTCCCGTCCTTTGTGTTACGGTTCATTTTGGCTGTTTTCACGGTTGTCGAGGGCCATTACCTGGTCTGAATGTGAAAGTTGTTTGTGGTTCCGGTGTGCTCATAATCGTGAACGGCGGCTGCAAAGATCATGGCGAAAATCTCCAGCTCCGTCAACCAGTGCTGCAACAGGCAGGAGAGAGGGAGAGAGAGGGAGAGAGAGAGGGAGGGAGGGAGAGAGAGAGAGGGAGAGAGAGGGAGAGAGAGAGAGAGGAGGGGGGGGAGAGAGAGAGAGAGAGAGAGAGAGAGAGAGAGAGAGAGGAGGGAGGGAGGGAGAGAGAGAGAGAGAGAGAGGGAGAGAGAGGGAGGGAGAGAGAGAGAGAGGGAGAGAGAGACGGAGGGAGGGAGAGAGAGAGAGGGAGGGAGGGAGAGAGAGACAGTGGGAGAGAGAGAAAGAGAGAGAGAGAGAGAGAAGGAGAGGGAGGGGGAGGGAGAGGGAAAGTGGGGGGGAGAGAGGGAGGGAGGGAGAGAGAGAGAGGGAGGGAGGGAGGGAGAGAGAGACAGAGAGAGAGAGAGAGAGAGAAGGAGAGGGAGGGGGGAGGGAGAGGGAAAGTGGGGGAGAGAGGGAGAGAGGCGGATGAGGCAGAGAGAGGGAGAAAGGAGGAGAGAATAAAGAAGGGGAGGGAGATGACAGAGGGAGAGAGTGGAGAAGAGAGGGGAAGGGAAGGAGGGGAAAGAGGAAAAGAGTTTGGGGGGTGAGAGTGGTAGTTCAGCAGAGGTCAGAGTAAAGATGAATGAAATGCACTCTGACAGCATCTCATGGGCTCTCTCAGCTTGTTCTTCCTAGATTGATCCTCCGCTGCAATGATTACACAGCCCTCGTCATCCCTGACCTCGGTTTTCTCACATCGTAATGGAGCCTCACCCCCGCACCCTGTCCGCGCTCACAATAACCGGGAGGTCCCAAGGTTAAATCCACACTTAGCGGGCCGAGACCGCAGCCGGAAAGCTGCCACAACTCAGCCGGCACGCCTTCGGTATAGAGAGAGCTTTCAAGGAAATGCATTTCCTACAATCCTTCCTACGTCAGAATTATAACACGAGCGGCGGCTCAAAACATTATCGGCGAAACGGCAGACGTGTATTGATCGTTATCCTGCGTAATGGGTGCAAATCGATCCTTTCCAAAAAGCGCCGAGGCACGATGTTTTCCGTTGCTGTTATTCTTCCTCTGAATGGCCCATTACTGTAATAACAACGCAGGATGGATGGATTGCACTCCCTGCGTGGTGGGCCGCTAACGTTCTCCGCGTAACGCAATCACTCTAAAAGCTTGGCTCACGGGAAAGACCCGGGGTTGCCTCGGTGACGGGGAGGAGATGGAAAGCAGTGTTTAAACCTCTCCATGCTCCACGAAAAAAAAAAACGTCAGCCTTGACAGGCGGTGCGTTTCCGTTGCCGCTATGGGAAACAACCCTGAAGGCCAGGTGTGTTTGGCCAGCTGATAGCGGGCTGGCACCTGCCCCCAGGTCCTTCCGGCTCGGCCTGTCCTCGCCACCGATGGCGATATCACTGTCGTTCCTCATGGAAAAAAGCCTGTTTCCTGAAATGTCATTTTTTTTAATATGCATGGCCCAGATGTTTGTTTTCATCAGAATTATCTGGAGGTATTTTTTTATGTTCTACAAAATTTGAGATTCTATGTTGGGCGATGCACTTAACCTACATTGCCACAGAGAATATCTGGGTTTCTAAACTGATAAAAACAGAACTGTGTGTGTTGCGCTGAATGAGGGTGTTTGCTGGGCAATGCAGTAGCTCCTTTGAAAAGAGCAGGAATCATCACTCTTTTTATGACTTGGCTCAAAAACACATAAATCCAAAAGTCTCCAGAATGTTCTCCAGTTATGCTCATTTGAAGAGCACATTTGCAGCCAAATCCCTATACCACAGAAACCCTTAACTTGGCAGATGCTTCATACAGGGTGTAGATATGGCATTTTTCAACTGAACAGCTGGATGTGTCCTGCAATTTTTATGTTCCTCACTTGAGGGTATGACAGGGGAATCCCAGCAGGGAAACCAAACCTACAGCCACGTGGTTACAAGACCATAGAGCTCTTACCACCATCCCGGTCTTGAGCAGGAGGTAGTGGACGGTCTGTGTGACGTCGGCGGCATGCATTAAGTTGTGATAGGGGTTCTTGTGTTTGCTGTACCCCACTTCCAGGGCTTCAACGAAGGACACGAGTGCTGAGATGGGGATCTGAAACATCAGAAAAACAGGATATTACATCACCTGTTTGTTTAGTGGGCACTCTCACCCGGGACAATTTGCATATCTTTTAGCATTGTTTTTTTACACATCATTTGTTGATACAGTTCGACAGTTAGCAGCTTACCCAGGGGTACAAAACCAGTGACCTACATCATACTGCCACCTGCTGGTAAGGTTGTAGGTACACAGCCTTCCTGTGTATATCAGATGTGAGCAATGCTATTCCCACCCATACAGGTGTTATCGTGTGCAGCCAAGTAAGAAAGCTTAAATGTAATGCCATTGTCAACAGAACATTACATTTGCATTGGGTGGGGGGGCGCTTAACTCCAAGGGATGCCTTTATCTCGACAGCCCAATAATCGACAATAAATGACAGCCAGGAAGCCAGGAAGAACTGAACTGAGAAATGCGCTCAGATGGGCACACACAAGCATTAGGGAACTTTTCCAGCATGCAGGGGTTCAGAACCAGCAGGTCCTGAGAAACAGAGGCCACCCCCCTCTCCGCACCTCACCTTGAATCGGCTGATGAGGTCGTATCTCGTCAGAAGCTCGTAGAAGATGAACTTGAGGGCGTGGTCTCCGCTGGCATCATTCAGTGCAAACACATCGAAGGACCACTTGTCCACATTCTGTTGAGACAGGCACAAAACAACACCGCTAATGTCAGTTCATTCTCATTAATGATCACTGGACAATAATATTGAACCTTACATATAATCTAAATGAATATTCTGGCCATCTGTGGAATACATATGCAAAAACAGCAGTGGTCACCTTCATGTTTATAATAATAATAATAATAATAATAATAATAATAAGCAGAAGGAGTAAAACAAGAAGAAGAAGAGGAAGAAGAGTAATTGAACAACTACACAAAGACAGAATTGTTGAGCATTTTTATTCAGGTCTGCTTGAATCTTGGGTCACTACCTTGAATCTTGACAGGGTGTCATGTTGAGAAAATCATCTATATATACTTTTTAAAGTTTATTGTAACTTGGACTTGGGTGTAAGATTTCTGAGAAAAGAAAGTAAGATTCTCATGATGAACACAATAGGGTCTCACAGGAAGCACAGACAGAGGCAAAAGCCCTTACTCACAAAATGCAGATGACATCCATCTAAATAAGCTGTTTTCTCAAAACCAACCTATGTGCCTCAAATACAATAAGAAAATCATAGTTTCCTCTATATTAAATATTGATGTATTATTATAATATTATAAAGAATATTAAGAATAAATGTCTCTGTTCTGCACATACTGCAAAGGCAGGTTTTATTCATTTCTAAATACTTTTAGAAAAGCTGTAAAACAAAGGAACATGTTTCATAAATGATTTATTGAAACATATAATTAAGGTAAAAGCAGGTGTGTGTTCTCCCACAGCCCCCAGAGAATATATATATATTTTTTAACCAAACCTGTTTAATTTGAAACAATCTAATCATAAAGTCCTTGGACACAATTTCTCCAGTGCTATTCTCAGTGATGCAACAGCACAATGTTTCACAGGGAAATGTGTATATAAAGAGAGGGATTGAGTCTCAGAAACTACACAGAGCTGAAAGGTTCAGTTGAAGAATGAGGAGCACTGTAGTTCTGCTGCTGTTACTGGGCTGCTGTCTGACTGGGGCTCAGCTTCAGGATGAAGTAGGAGAGATCACCGAACAAACACTCCAAACCGACATCTGGCCCGAGCTGCAGAAGCTGAGAGACATGGTGGTGGGGCTAACAGCCACAGTAATGGAGCTAAAGACAGAAAATTTTGGTAATATATGGGAGAGATTTAAATATCATTGTGTTTCAGTTTGTCACCTGGGAGACTGATTATTTGACTGATAATGTTTATCCTTTCAGCCCTCAGAGAAATGGTGGTGGAGCAGAGAGTTGAACTGAGAGTCACAAAGACAGAACTGGGAGCTGTGGAAGCCAGGCTGAATGCCAGTGAGAGCCAGGTGGAGGAACTGAAGAGAGAGAATGCAGGTGGTGTGAAAAAATATATTTTTAGCATATAGGTTCACAGTGGTGACCTTTAAAGACAGATTGACGGTAGATTATAACAGAATATAAATGACATTTGTTTCTTTTTGTCATTCTGAGAAACCAGTATCTTGTCTTTCTTCATTTTAGTACAAGCGGTCGAACTGAAATTAACGGCAGCCAGGCTGGGCACCTGTGAGAGCCAGGTGAAGGAGCTGAAGTCAAAGACGGAAGGTAACATGTTTAGGTTTATCCTCTTTAGTTTGGTCACCATGGAGATACACAGCTCATGATATTGCTTATTTGTTTGACTGCAGCACAAGCGGTGGATCTGAGAGCCATGAAGGACAGGGCAAGCTCCACTGAGCTCCAGCTGAAGGAACAGAAGACTGTGGTGGAGGTGCTGAAATCCACAGTGGAGCAACTGAAGAAAGAGAATGCAGGTACATTCAGCTCCTTTAAATGTGGTTGGCTCCTCTCCCTGTGTCTCCAAGTACCCTTTCAGCCTACTGTCTTGTATGAAAGTGGTATCTCTGACCTGAACACAGCATTATGTCAATTTCCATTTTTTATGTCATTACAATGCCTGTGTGCCCAGGCATGATTAGACGATATCCGATTCCATCCTGGAGGATCATGGGGCATCCCTCATCCCTCCAATATAAAAGCTGATCTAGCCACAGTCATGTCTGGGTGTCTGTGCAGCCATTTGGGAGATGTCAAACCCACAGTTCCCTCAATCCCTCAGCAATCACTTTGCTCAGAGGTGTTGAGGCGTGGCTGTCATGGCCGTTGCTGGTCTGGAGATAAACCTGTCAGAAAGTATCGTTACAGCAAATGTATTGCCAGCTGGTGCACGTGACCCTGAACATTCATATTTTTGTCCTCAGCATCCAAGTAGCCTTTTTCTCTGGCATCCATCCATGGCCCTATTCTCCAGTCATAAAAAGCTAAAGATTTGTCAAAACATGCAGTGTGTTACAAATACAAGTGACTGAAAGGGGGTGAATTAAATATGTTGGTGGATAATTTGTGAATGCATACTTCCGTGAGACAAATATCTTGTGTTCACAGACAGACCAAAGGTGGCGTTCTCAGCTGGGTTAACCAGTACTGGAATTGTAGGACCCTTCAATACAGATATCACCCTGGTCTACACTAAAGTCTTCACAAATGTTGGCAAACAATACAGTCCAGCTACAGGTACAGCATGGATTCAAGATTCAAGAATTTTATTTGTCACTGTATACACCCATTTACCTGTATATCTATATAAACACTCCAGTAACAGAGGGATAATTAAACAGAAATTAACAGCTGTTGGTATAAAGAAGTTACAGGTGCTATATAAACCCCTATACACATATGTCTGTGTGTCCACATGAAATTGTCTGTGTTCATCTCACAGTGCTTTTCCTCTGATACAGGGATCTTCACAGCACCGATGAGAGGAGTCTACTACTTCAGATTCACTGATACTGGATTCGGCCCCAATTCTGTTGGTTCAGAACTATACAAGAACAAAGAATTTGTGGTGTCTACGTATCGATTTACAGCTGATGAAGATCAGTCATCCAACGCAGTCACTCTGCAGCTGGAGGCAGGAGATCAGGTCTATGTGGTGCTTCCCAGAGGCTATAAGGTCTACGATGATCGATATAGCCGCACCACCTTCACTGGGTTTCTGCTCTTCCCCATGTGAGGCCCAGGCCGTGATAAAAACCAAAACCAAAAAGTCTGAAGGAGAAGCCTCACATTCATCGTCTTTGAGTACCAGAATGTGCTTTTAGCAATAAAAACCGTAAAGAAACAAAACGTTTGACACCTCTGTCTTTTCTTGCTTCAATAGGCATGACTGTTCCATCTGTGCCCCTGGCTCTACGTGCTGGTGATCTTACTGCATTCTTCACCACACAAATCGGCACCATTTTTTTGAATATGCCTGGATGCTTCACACTGTAGAGCTGTTATGAATTATGAAGAGTTATTCTATCTTAGGCCAGATTAGGTCCTGGTACTGCATACAGAAAAAGTAAATGCTGTCTTTTGCTTATTCCATACACTAGAATTAGCAAAATGCTAAAACAAACAAATCTTTGGCAAACATAAGGCTGACTTTGCAACATAGAGCAAGACACAGTGTACGTATGAGTGTGTGCTTGTGTGTGTGTGTGTGTGTGTGTGTGTGTGTGTGTGTGTGTGTGTGTGTGTGTGTGTGTGAGTGTGGGCCGCGTGGACACTAACCTTGAGCACCGCTATGACGGTGGGAGGGTAACTCAGGCCCACCATGTTGGAGGTCCGCCGGTACATTCTGTTGGGAGGAGATAAAGCTTCAGTCGGGAGACGGTACCGGAGCATCGGTGGGGAAGGGCCCAATCCCTAACCCTCCTGAGCACAACACACACACACACACTCCGCCGGCAGCCTCAGCTATCTAAAGGTTGCCTGCGCGGGAATTATAGCTGCATGGAAATTTTGGCAAGACACAGTGTTGATATTTCGCTCTGTTTATGCTGGCATGGTAGCAGGATTGTCATAACCGTTTTACTCACCATCAACAGCGTTCAATCATCTGTAGCACTCTGTAAATACCCTGCAACAGAGACCTGCTCGGAGGCATTCTGATGGCTTCTCTGTAAAGTAACGGTCTCAGTGCGTCTGTTCTAATGCACGGCACACGTACAAGGATGACTGACTGAAGTCTCTGCATAATTATGTGGGCTCCATTTACTCACCAGGTTCAGAATGCAAGACAAGGAAATGTGGCTTTCTGCTTCTTTCAATACAAGACACTGCATGTGTGTATGTGGTTATGTATGTATGTATGTGTATGTATTTGTATGGATAGCTGTGCATTTGCGTGAGAGTGTAGAGGTGTGTGCATGTATGTGCATGTGTGTGTGTGAGAGAGAGAGAGACAGTGTGTATGTGTACATGTGTGAGAGTGTGTGTGTTTTTATGTGCGTGTGTGTGTGTGTGTGTGTGTGTGTGTATGCTGGTGTCTGTACTTGTGTGTGTGTATAGTTGTGTGTGTGTATAGTTGTGTGTGTGTGTGTGTGTGTGTGTGTGTGTGTGTGTGCATTTGCGTGGGCTGGTATTTGCCCCGCGAGTGGGCGTGTCCTACCTCTCCACGAATATCCCAGCCTGCACTGCGTGCACGATGCTTCGGAAGCGCGGCTTCTCCTCCGTCCGCCGCAGCATCAGACCCATCTGCCGCGTGAAGGTGGAGGCCAGCCAGTCCCGCACCTCCGACGGCACCGAGTCCGACTGGATGTCGCTCAGCTCGTCCTCCGTGTCCACCAGCCGCCTGCAGGGGGAGACAGAGAGGCCGAGCTGCAGGTTTCACCACAGCCTGCCTCCCGCGATAAACGCACACCCGAGGCCTGCCTGCTTGGTTCCAGTCATTGTTGCTGTTAAATTTGCCTGGGGCGGTGCTCTGAGCCGACATCTGTCTAAAATGACAGCGTAGTTCCCCTCAGACGAACAACCTCGGCACTGCAGACATCAGTTATGTCTGAATCATCGCAGCCAATCAGCTGCGACCCCAATATTCCCGGGTTTGACAGCTCTGGCAGGACAGGGACGGGACGGCAGTGAGGTGGCGTGCAGTGATGTCACCAGCGCTCACTGCTTTGAGAGCATTAGCACTTTAAAAGTCAGTGAGCCCCCGAGCCTGGAAAACGGATGTTGTAAGGTTTCACGGTCTGAAAGAAGCATTAAGAAAAGCCCTTTGTAAATCTTTGTGAATGTGACTGAATCTGAAATGAATGCAGGAATAAATATATATATATATATATATATATATACACACAACAGTTTGATCCCTTTGAAACCCTCTGGATTATTTTATATTTATTCATATATTTATTCATATTTGTGTGTGTGTGTGTGTGTGTGTGTGCAGTGTTTGTTTTAGAGCTTTATAATGAAATGTAAATCAGTGCCTGTGGATTGAGCCACAGTAGTGTGTCTGTTTGAACTGACTGAGTATGCGTTTACTCTGCTTTGCCCATTATTTACCCTCACACTCCACTTCTGAACCATGGAGATATTTTCCTCTGGCTTCCAAATCCTCTCTTTATCTCTAATGCCCCCGCTCCATACCCCAGAATCCAACATCCACCTCATCCACACACACACACACACACACACACACACACACACAAACACACACACCACCGGGCTGTAGTTCATGAAGTTAAGTACTTCATCTTATCGATCAGACTTCGGTGGCTTGGCATAAAATAGATTCAATTGATTCTCCTTTGGCAATGTTTGCTTAAAAGGGAGGCCTTGTAATTGGCTCTTTAAGGCAGCTGTGAGAGGGTAACAGGAAGTACAAAGCGGGTCTACTTCATGTGTTTAATAAGACAGCGCTGCCCAGCCTCTTCCTCTGTGTGTGCGTGAGTGCTGAGGGGTAGCACGTTTCACTGCAGACCGGTTCAAGCTTGTTGTTAGGTTATAGGTTAGGTTCATTATATTACAGGCAAACACTCATACAGAGCAACTTATATAGGTTACAATTTATACAAGTTTATACGGCTGGATATTTACTGACACATTTGTGGGTTAAGTACCTTGCCCAAGGATACAACAGTAGTGCCAAACCGATAACCTCTCATTACATAACCCTGTTCCTGTCCACTACACTGCACTCCTATGTGCCTGGTTCCAGCTGAGAACGCAGGGTAACTGGGTGAGCATGGGGGGGGGATTTATAATTGGACATGCTGAATCTCCTGGATGTAGACCAACTCGGTCTGAGAAGGCAGGGTAAGTGTGTGAGTGTGTGAGTGTGTGTGGGTGAGTGTGTGTGTGTGTGTGTGTGTGTGTGTGTGTGTGTGTGTGTGTGTGTGTGTGTGGCGGAAGGGGGCGGGGACGTACCGAGTCTCCTCGATGTAGACTGACTCCAGAACGGAGGCTGCATACTCCAGGTTCTTCTTCAGGTCCACGAGGGAGGCTTCTCCTCTCTCCAGCTGCTTCACCAAACATCGCAGTCTGCAAGGAGACACACACCGAACCGTTACACTACATTATTGTATTTAGCAGAGGCTCTCATCCAGGGCAACTTACAGAGGTTACAGTTTTACATATTACCCCTTTTTACAGCTGGGTATTTACTGAGAGAATGGTAGGTTAAATACCTTGCCTAAGGCTATAGCAGCAGTGCCCTAGCAGGGAATAAAACCAGCAACCTTTCGGTTATAAGCCCTGCTCCGTACCGCTACACCACACTGCCACCTCATGTCAGTCCTGTCCTGATAAGCAGGATGCCGGGACAGGCGTACTCCTGGTGAACTCCATTCACTTCCTCTGCGGTTTATGCAGCTCTGACAGCGTCAGTCAGTTAGCCTGTCACACGGCTCCATTGCTCTCCCAGGGCCCCCATTCCGCCGCAGAAACAAACTGTCACTCGAAACGTCTCTGTCTGTCACTCCATCAGGGGCCCGGCCAGCTAAGGTGTGCTGTTCTGTCTCTGTGTTGCTCTTTTCGTCTTCAATCAAATCCCTGCCTGGTCCTCCCTGCTCTGGGATTGGCGCTTCGTGATTGAGCAACAGAGGGTCTGTGCTGAGGATTCCTTGGAGAGACAGTGTTTGGGTAAAAAACACGAACCCCCCCCCCGGTAAATCTGAGCAGGGTCAACCCTGAGATTTGGAGGCAGCTTTTGAGCGGACAATGACAGAAAAAAAAAAAAAAACAGCGCCAGGCTCGTCCACTAAATGCCAGTCTTGTAACTGAAAATGTCAGTTGCCCGCAAAGGTGCTGCCGGAAATTTAATTTCAAAAAGGACGCCTAACATTTACAAACTCATTACACTGGGAGGCAATCAGGCTGTCTCTTCTCCTCTCACAAAGCTGTGGGCTGTGGTTCGCCACATGTCGGCGCATGGAGCCGTCAAACGTTTGGATATCGCTAATGGAGCTCGGCTGTCATACGCAGCCCTCTACTGAATGGCACATCTCTGAAAGAAAGGCAGGTTCATCACTGCAGAGCCACTAGCTGTCCACATGGAGGGGTTCACTTTGTCCATGAGCCCAGGATTGTGATGGGGATACTGTGTGGTTGGAGATGTTGTCAAATTTAAAGGTTTAAAAAGGTAAAGGTTTAAATTTTACAGACAGGTGCATGTTGCTTCAAAATTATTTAATCAGAGAATGGGTGAAAAATGGTAAGGAAAAAAGAGACACAATCAGTAAGAAAGAAAATCAGTAAGAGGTATGGTCAATCGACAAACATAGATTGCCATGGCGATACGGCCTAGCAGGTCCCTCTGCTTCAGGGCTTGTCAGTGCAGGTCAGTCTATCTCCTTCTGACTGCCGTGGATGTGAGAGCGCGCAAGAGGGTGAAGGGGGTGGGGGTGGGGGTTGATGGATTCTGGTCCTGTCACAGGTGGCAAATAAGCCCAAAGTTGGGGTCTCGATACTGGAAGCCCTGCAGTGGGGTTCTCTGCACCTCCGGCACATTGCTTAGAGCGCACCTCCTCTCTACACAGGAGGTTAGCGTTAGGGTTGGCGCAGGTTCTGGCTTACAGCAGTGAGGAGGTAGGGGGTTTGCCAGGTCAATGACAGCTTGTCTGCTTGAATCAACCCCAAAAAAGCTAACAAGCAGCTCCAATGTCCGGCCAATTGGAGAGCAAATAGCACAGACCACATCCAGGCTGGCACTAGAACTGTGCAAACACACAACTCTCAGTGCACAGCCCTTTCTGTGATGTTAGGTACCAGAGAAAACAGCACTGTGTGTGAATGTGAGTCTGTGTGTGCGTATGCGTGTGAGTGTGTGAGTGTGAGTGTGGTGGTTGGGGGGGGGGTTGCTCTCTCTGCTTTTCCAGGGTGAAATACTACAGGCAGTCAGAGCGCTGCAGATTTGAGGGATTTTATTTATTTCTGTGCGGAGAAGGAGGGGGAGAAAGATGGAAGGAGCTTTGGTATTACGGCAGTGCCTTCTTTCCCCTGCAGTGGGGTTTGTCCTGTCTGTCATGACACCACCCGGCACATCCTGTCCGCTCCATTCTTCCTTTTGACCTTTGACCCCACCAGGAAGTCAGAGCCACAGAGGGGAGAACTTGCTACCTGAGGGTGCCACTGACAGCCTAAGACAGGTGACTTGTTTAACCAGGTTGCCACACACATACATCCTTACATTGTTGCAAATGCTGTTTGAGTGGTATGTCCCACTCAGACAGCAATAATCAATAACTGAAGTTATCCCTTTAAAAGATTAATATTTCCCAGAAAACACACAGAGGTAGGACACGCCCACTTGCTGGTCACACACCAGCTTGTGCTGCATGGGCACACACACGCACACAGACACACACACACGCACGCTCGCATGCACGCAAGCACACACACACACACACACACACAGATTGAAAACGATAAGAAATCTGCCAAAGCTAACCAGAATTGTCTTGGCTCACACAACACACACATTCAATTTGCAACCAAGCAATTTCCAGCCAGTACCAGGATTTGGAAGGAATTAGTGCCTCATCCAACACAAAATGTGTTCCTATGTGATTGGATTAACACAGACATACACAAATCTCACTTCGCTTATCAGATGAACTCCTTAAATCAAAGACAAGCTCAGCACAATGACAATACATCACTTCATAATATTAATATAAAATTTCCACACTGCATATGATCAAATAAAACAGCATATGTGTGTTATAATCTGTTGGCTGTACTATTGTGGTTGCATACATTGACAGGTGGAGTAAAATTAGCTGTCCTAGAACACCTAATTATTACCGTTAAAACAGATTACATTTGGTATGGTTATTTCAAAATTTAATTTTATTTCATTATGGAGTAATCTCTTAATCCCTGCACCCAGCTGATTTTTTTCTTTCCACAGTCCCTAGAGATTTTCAAATGCATCTAAATAACAGCATATAAACTTTAAAAATTTTCTGCATGATTCACACAAATGGTTCCTGCATCATATGTGTGCCATATTGGGAAAAGATCAGAATCTGTCCAAGATTCTGAGATACTGTTGCTCCCACATGCAATGTGACTTCGATTTCAACACGCCTGCGTAAATTCGAGGTGATGTGCATTTGCATTTGACTGTTCTGAAGCAGACTTCATAATCCTGATTTTGCACGCTGAGTGCAAGTGCTCAGACAGAGCAGAACACGTGCGTTTGCTTGATAAATACAGCACTTTATTGGATCCGAGAACTTCAAAGGTTGCTTGGAAAACCTGTGGAAACATTGTTCTCATTCCACTAAAAACATCCCAGCCGTGCAGACAATGGGGAGAGGTAAAGTAAACTGGTCTAGAACATTCTGTCCTTGTGGTGATAACTGAACCACACATACATGAATTTTAAAAATCCAAGCAAGCAAAAATGAGCGCTTTGCAGAAAACTGCTATACAAATGTTACATGAATAATATCCATATCCAAAAATCTTACTTTAGATGCAAGTCCAATATTCTGCAGATAGTATATTCTAATTATGTAATACACTGAATATATTCTGTACATATTTTACATCCAAGGTTGGGCCCCCCTCTGTGTGTGACAGAGGCCAGGGTCCTCTCAGGTTACAGTCTTCAGCATAGTCTTGAGGCCCCCTAATGCAAATGGAACAAACAGTGAGGAGAAACTGGAACCAAACTAAGTTGATCAGTTTTTTTTGGCATTCCAGTCACAAGACACCATCAACAGTTAAATAAATAATATCAAACTCTGCTGAGATGCTGTGTTCTGGCAAGTGTCTCAAATGTCTCAACACTGTACAACCCATCCTGTAGTACATTGAAACAGAGGGACTGTACTAATACCAAACAAAGCTGAGACCCTTTGCGTGCCTGTCTGTGCCCTTTTCATCCAGCACTGGTGGTGCTGAGATTTTATCTCTCTTGCTGAAAAAAAAGCTTAAACTTATTGCTTGTGCTTTTTTATTCCTCCAAACTACAAGTAATCTACTTTACAGGCATTAGGAAAATACACAAAAAAGTATTTTCAAAAGCTGAGCTTTCAGGTTCAAGTGAGTCTGCAGGTCCAGGGCAGACAGGGCTATCCACAAAAGGGACAGGTAAGGACCTTCCTAAAGAGTAGGGGAAATGGGGAAAAAAAGCCCAGAAAATCCCTGAAAATGTCACTGAAGCTGAATTATCTCTCTGCCAAAGCTCTACATTATATTACATTACTTCCCATCATTTAGCAGACGCTCTTACCCGGAGCAACTTCCAAATAAGTGCATCACTATGCTAAGAGTAGTTATCAAGAAGTATTACAAGAGGTCAGTAAGATACTGAGTTAAGTGCTAAACTAGTGTAGAGTGTTTTTATTTTTGAAAATAGGGACAGATAGGATGGATAGAGATAGACAGAGAGGAAGGTAGACTAGAGATACAGCTTTAAAAGGTGATTTTCAGTTTTCTCTTGAAGGCACCCAGGGAGTCTGTTGTCCAAATCTCGGCAGGAAGCTCATTCCACCAGTGTGGAGCCAGTACTGGGAAGAGGTGGGTTTGGGAGATGCTGCCCTTGTATTTTGGGACATAGAGGTGAACCGAGGTAGCAGAGCGCAGCACTCCCGCAGGCTTGTAGGCCTTGGTCATCTATGTCCTATCGATTGCTATATCTATCCTATCGAACGCTATTTTCATTTTTTTAAAAAAAGGGCACTCTACACTAGCCAGGACTTAACTTTGTATCTTACTGACCTCTTGTAATACTTTGCGATAACTACTCTTCACATGGTGATGCACTTATTTGGAAGTCGGTCTGGGTAAGAGCACCTGCAAAATGAAGTAATGTAATGTAATGTAATGTAAGGATCATGTCCTGTATGCATTGGGCGGCTGATCTATTAAGTCCCTTAAAGGTTAGTAGCAAGGTCTTGAACTTGATCCTCGCTGCCCCCGGTAGCCAGTGGAGGGACTCTGAGAGCTCCGTGTCCCATGTGATTCGTTTCAGAAACAAATCCACACCATGATCACTCGAAACTGTTGCTGACGGAACAATCCTTGTAAAACAACAGAGATGAAAGTGCCAGAAACTCAGTTAAGGTGCAATGCTCAGCATACAGCATGACACAGTGCTCCTACCAATGCAAATGAAAATGTACAGACTGACAGCCGGCAGCCCTCACATATTCTGAAGCCTCACCGGAGCACCCCTTTGGTGCTGACAGAGAGACAGAGGCAGACAGACATACTGAGCCAAATTCAAGGGTAAAAAAGCTCAAATCCGTGGAAAGGCGGCACAGCTGGAAACTGGCTAAAAGCAAATTTTACACTGATGTTATGACACAGTAATTGTCTGTGTGAAGAGCTAGCTCAGAATAACCTGAAAATTTGTAGTGGAGCCGGAGGCTTTTGGATCATTCAAAAGGAAACTCAAAAGAGTGAAACATTCGCTCAAGATTCCACAGCATTAGAAAAACTATGAGCCAAGCTAAACAGTCTGTCCTCACCATTATAAATCCCCTGGTCCTTGTGTTCCAAAAGATTTTTTTTCCCATTTTGGATATGTTTCCTGGGGGAAGCCATTGGATGCAACACCATACCCCTGGCTGATGCAGTGATTTCAGGCAGCATGTCAGCATTTCAGCAGGGTAAATTCACTAAGGCTGGCTTTTCCTTGGCAAACAGCAGCCAGGACCTCTTGTTTCATATTGGGTCTGGATCAGTGGATTACAATGCACTGTGCAAGATTAAGCCCGCATTACAGTGTGAATGAAGAATGCTTGGCTGGCCCGAAAAGGTATAATCGGATAAGCGTTCTATCATCTTCACTTCTGTTCCCTTGTATTTTTTGACTCTACATTCTACATTCTGGACTCTTCATCCCACACACAGATGAACCCCTTTGTTTCCAAGGCTGCGACAGACATCTCTAAAGGCCAGTCTCTGCTCACCCCCCCCCCCCGTGTCAGAGCCGCATGGAGCCACAGCTCTGTCACCATAAACACTGCAACTGCACCCCATAAAACTCCCATACTGCTGAACCACTCCCTCTGCTCACTCACCCGACTGCCGTCCCAAACCGGCTCCGGATAACTCAACCACCGACTGCCTTCCACCCTCCCCCCAACCCTCCCACACGGGGGAACCATTAAATCTTGGCCAACATCCCAGTCTGCCCTGCTCTACCCCCGCAATGCCCCCCACCCCCCCGAGAAACGGCCCATCCAAATGGACGTCCCATGCTTTTAAGCCTCTAACTCCCTGTAATTTACTGTAAGAGGGTGTTTTATCATATTGGCTGGTTTGGAACCGTCCTGTCAAATCTCTTAAATATGCTTCTTGTTAGATTCTGTGGTCACCCTTTTGCACTGAGAGCTTTAAACCCTGCTTTCTATTGGTGTGTGGTAGTGGGGTACAAAGAACCCATCGTCTCAGTGGCAACATTAACCGGTAATATTTGACCCAGTACGCATATTTCACAAATAGCCAATGAATGATATTTAACCCCTTACCCTAGAACAATACTTCATGATGTTGCCCTCGTTAAGGATTGTTTCAGTTCAAAGTTAAATGGTCATGGCAGAATCTGCTTCAGAAGGGAGAGTATTTAGCCAGTCAGTGGCCCTTATGAGGCTGATTTGTAAAAGTCAGGCTCTTTTGACGCTTGCCATAGATGTAAAATTCGTGTGGAAACACCATGTGCTCTTGCCTTTTTTTAACGTTTCACATGATGCCGATCCATCTTTTTAAAATATGTCAGGTTTTTACTCACATTTTCAGAAGGCATACTAGAGAAGCAGTGGGAGAGAGAGAGAGAAAGAGAGAGAGAGGGAGGGAGGGAGAGAGAGAGAGAGAGACAGAGAAGCATCACAGCGTCTCTTGTTTGGTTTCAGACATTCCGTTCTGCGTGACTCATGCCACCCATCGGTGTGATAAACACGCGACGGACAGACAGGAGATAAATAAATGAATAAAAAAGTGGGGGGGTGGTGTGTGTGTGTACGTGTGTGGGGGGGGTTGTAAGATGCCATCGCACCGCTGTGGCACGTATTCAGAGACTTAATGATCTCATTAATGTTGTGTCTCTGCTCGCTAACGAGATACGAGAGGCTCCTGAATGAAGCATGACAAGAACTGGGAGGGGGGAGCCCTTTGGGAGGGGGGGGGGTTAAAATGTCATCTCATTAATCAGGGAGGCGGAGAGCCCCGAGCAAACACAAATGGAGATGGAACGCCAAGGTTGGTAAACATCGGCTCCGTTTATGTAGAGGGATAACATCGTTATTGTCATTACAGTTATCGTTTAGCCAGCGTGAGCAGGAACAGACCACAGCGCCGAAAATCAGACAGTTTAACACATGCTGGAATCCATTTACAATGCAGGATTGTTGCACAGATTATACAACAAAGTTATATAGTATTTATACAGCAAGGCATATCATGCATATAATAGTGTTATAAACCATTTACACAGCAGGGTTATACAGCATTTATACAGCAGATCTACATGTCTTTAAAGCAGAAGTGTTATGAACTATTTATAAAGGAGGTTTATCTGCCTTTGTACTAGGCACTAAATGTCACGGATTCGGCTGCTGCTTCCCAAGATGACAACCAGATGGCATCATAACTTCCTGTGTTCCACGTCTCATTTAGTTAGCGTCTCCCACATGTGGTGTTGAATTCTTGGTTTCACCCTTTTTTTGTGTTATTTAAGCCCTGCCCTTTGTCCTGGTATCTGCTCAGTCTTGAGTTGCCATGCTCAGTGTGTGAACTCTTGCATGAAGCCTGTTTTGTTTTTTCTCTGGAGTCTTCAGTGAAGGAAACTTTATTTTCTTCGAACCAAGCCTCTTGTGCCCTGAGTCATCTCTGAACCTTTGAATCTTCATCTCTGAATCTTTGAATTCGCCCCGCCCCTTGTTACACTAAGCACCACATGGCACAGGTGGGTCTGCAGCCTTCCACAGGCCTTGCACACCCACTCTCCTTCCCAGTCCACAACAACAACAGCAACGCCGCGTCCCGCCGGCTCGTCATCTGGCCTGCTTACACGTGTAGGCAGCGATGTCATAATCCCCCTGCCCCACCCCCATTCCGGAGCACTTGGGTGCGGATTACTGGAGGTGCCCGCAAACTGAGGGCAGGAGAGCCGATTGGCTGGAGGAAGGATCAGAGATATGTGAATCTGTGGCAGGGAACAGCACATGGGGGGGAGAGAGACAGAGAGAGAGAGAGAGAGAGAGAGAGAGAGAGAGAGAGAGAGAGAGAGAGAGGGAGAGGGAGAGGGAGAGGGAGAGGGAGAGAGAGAGAGAGAGGGAGAGGGAGAGGGAGAGAAGGAGAGGGAGAGAGATGAGCTTTAGAAAACCAGAGTGGTGAGAGGGAGAGATAGAGACTGAGAGAAGGAAGAGAAGAAGATAGAGGGAGAGAAAGAGGAGCAGATAAAGGTATAATTAACATGTCCACAAAGCTAAAATTTCCACATCAGGGAATAATTTCCCAGTTTTTTTCCCCCCTATCGGCCCTGGTTTTTTTTTTTTTTTTTTTTTTGATTTCTTCAAGAAAATGCACTATGCACCATGTTCATTAGCATTTTGTGACAACTTTTCGTAATAATGTGCTATGACAAATAAAATTTGATTGATTGATTGAGTGAGTGAGCTATAAAAGAGAGAGAGAGAGAGAGAGAGAGAGAGAGAGACAGAGCCAGAGAGCATGCATTCACGATTGCTTGTTAACTCCTTCCCTGGTGTGGTTTCGTGGGGGTGCCGGAGAGAGTCTCCAGTGAGAGCTCCGGTGTGACAGTGATGGTGGGGTTACAGCTGGGCCCAAAGCCTCAGGGCGGCCCGCTGCCTCCCGACCACCTACCTGACTATCTCTGGCCTCGCCCGAAGGGAGCCGCCCCGCTTTGCGTACAGAGTAGGCACAGAGCATATGCAGCTGCATGCAGGCGCTGGCCTGATCTGTCCTAAGCTAAAGATCACCTCCCTACCCACAAGTGATTTCACTGATATTTAGGTTTAATACAAACACCCCCTCAAACTCAGATTTCCAAAGCAGTGCCCCGTCTTGGTTGACATCACACACTAGCTAACGGCAACAGCAATGCCAGGCGATTGGCTACTGAGTTACCCCTCCCCCTCCCCCCCTCTCAGTTGTTGTGAGTGACGGAGAGCAGGCCTCTTCCCAGAAATTTCCGGAGAGGCTGCTATCTTCCGGTGAAGGTCAGGGAGGTGACACCTAGCTCTATCTATTTGCTCTTTAGAGTCGCAGCAAGACGTGACCAGACAGAGAGGAAAAAAAAAAAAAAAAAAAACAGCAACATACACTTCAGATGAGGTTCTTTTTCAGAAACAGAGGGAGAAAAAAATTTAAAAAGCAAAACAAGGCAAGCCTATTACTATGGTAATCCTCACACTGAGCTGAAACCTGCAAACGCAAAGTATCTGCAATGCATCGAGCGAACTAAACGTTCCAACCCAAAAATTCCATTTGCGTCTTCCTCTTTCACCTCAGAGAGAGTGAGAGAGACAGATAGAGAGAGGGAGAGAGGGAGGGAAAGAGACCACGGGCGAGAGTCTTGTCAGCCCATTCGAATGAATTAATCAGGTCTATAAACTTTAGGCGGTAACCATAGAGGGAGGCTCATGGGTGTGTTATATCATGCCCCATCGGGCGCAATCTTAGCAGGATCCCGGATCACAGCCACTGGCTGACAGAAGCCCATCCTGGGCCCCTCTACCCCCCAACGGACTGGGGGAGGTGAACTCTGGAGCAGGTGTGGAGGAATTCATGCGCGAGTGCTCCAGGTAGGTCCTGATCCAGGTTCAGAGCTCAATCCTAAACTTGCCTATCAATAAAATTGGGAGAGTCAGTGTAGCATAGTGGTAAGGAGGAGGAATCATAACTGAAAGGTTGCTGGTTCGATTCCCCCGCTGTGGCACTCCTGCTGTATGCTTGGGCAAGGTGCTTAACCCAGAATGGCCTCAGTGTACATCCATCTGTATAAATGGATAACATGTAAAAATTGCAACCTACATAAGTCGCTCTGGATAAAAGCATCGTCTAAATGCCAATAGTGTAATGTAAAATAAATAAATGTATTGATTTATGGAACTGATCCAGGGTTGTTGCTAAACAGCCTGAATCTCTACCTGGCATACCCTGGTGTGTCTAGTGTCTGTGATGGATACAGATAATTCCCCTGAACTGCACCAAAGAATTCCCCAGGAGACAAAAAACACTCGAAGGGTGTTCCACAGCAGGTGCCCGATTTGAGTGCTGTTTGATGGTGTTCTTTGTGCAGAAATGGAATGTGTGTGTGACTCTGCATGCACGGCTTCTGTTGGACGGCTGACCTTTCGCTGTGACGGTGCTGACTGTGCAAAACCCACAAAGCACATCGGCCCTGTCAATGGAGCAGACAGGAACCAGCATACCGTAATATTGAAAAGTCCTCTTCGAATGGCTCTGACACTCGCCTTGAAGCATTCATCGCCACCCTAAAGCCATGCAATGTAACAAACATCAGACCAAGCAGTGGTGCAATTCAAAATTCATTCAAGGGTGCAGATGCCAAGAGTAAATTGGTCTCTAACTCCCTCTCCCACTTTCTCTGTCATCCATTTCCAGCTCCACAATTTCTGTCCTCCCATCCCCTCACTTTTCTCTCTCTCTGTCCCTCTGCCTATTAATATACCTCTTCTTCATGCCTCCCTGTTCTCTGTCTCTCTATATGCGTCTCTCTCTGTCTTTGTCTCTCTCCACTCTCTCCAAAACCATCTACATTCACTACACACACACACACGCACGCACGCACGCACGCACGCACAGACTAAAAGCAAGCCTCATCTCCCTGCCCCACGGGACTCTCTGACGTGTTGCGGTTAATTTCTCTAGCTTTAACGTCTCCACTTGCTGCTCCGCTACTTCCTGTCTGCCTGAGGTTATTAAGCTGATTAATTTAGCGGACAGACGTGCCTAAACAAGCTGACCCCTGTGATGATGGCTTCCTGCCTCTCTGTCCCAGAGGACTGAGCGCACGTCACGCTGTTCGCTAAACATTCCAGACACAAACGCGTCTGGAAACCTTGTTTTGGGAATGTTTGAACGAGCCTCCGGGCAGAGGCGCGGCAGAAACGCGTGCGCTCAGTTGAGGACTATTTCACCATCTGCTGGAGGAGAGAAAGCGAGACGCAAACAAAACGTGGGCGCGCTCCGGCGAGCACCGACGTCAGCCAATCGCAGGCCGGCCTGCTGCCCGCCATGACAGCAGTGCCGTCCAGCTCGAAAGGCACAGCCTCTCTCTCCCTTTAAAGGACGCATACCAACGGCAACGCTGGAAACTGTGACTGAAGTAGCGGTTTGCTTTTCCCAGGCAGTTCCAGGTCATTCACAGTGTCAGCAGTGAATTCTGCCAGCCCGGCTCGGAAAGGCTTGACTGCATCGGGCAGAGACCCCAGATTGCTGTTTCTCGTTCTGGGGGGGTGGTGAGGGGAGGGGTGGGGGCTGGGGAGGATCACTGACTGCCATGTCCTGCACTGGGAACAGCGTCGGGGGGGGGGGGGTCATTTTTTGATTTCAGAGGCTGCAATGTCTGTCAATATCATGGATGCACCAAAGTGTTGCCGTCAAAGTGCCAGTTAGTATTATTTTACTACATTAAAGCACCAGTCATTCAGTTATCTCAATGAGCATAGTATCAGCGATTCAGTTATTAAAAAAAACAGGGTATCAGTCACTCAGTTATTGCAATGACCAGAGTATAGGCTGTATCACTTACACTTATATCAAAGAATAAAGTATCAGCCATGCAGTTATTTCGGAAATATCAGAAATATCAGTATCAGTTTTTCATTTATTTCAAAGACCACAGTATTAGTTATTTCGATATTTCAAAGATGAGATTATCAGTCACTCAGATATTTTAAAGACCAGAGTATCAGTCACAGTTATTTTAAAGACCAGATTATCAGTCACTCAGTTATTTTAAAAACAAGAGTATGAGTCACTCAGTTATTACAAAGACCAGAGTATCAGTCACTCTGTTAGAGGGGAGAGTGTCAGTGCGGCAGCATCAGTGCCTGAGTTAATCACGCGTCAAAAGGCATCAGGTGGCCTTGACGAGGGGAAACAAATGTGTCTCGTAACGGGTTCGGTGTCGGCCCGCGTTAATAAGGCGCCGAAATGTGTTTTCCTTCAGGCCATTACCCGCATGAGCGATTCGAGAATGATAGCGGGGGGGTGGTGGGGGGAGCCTCGCCTCGCTGTCGTCCAGAAAACACGGCGCTCACGGCGACGAGGTGCAGGACAGCAGACGGACCGCCTCACCCGCTACGGCAGCGGGGCGTGGCAGGGAGTCGCCACAGAAACCACGCCTGCACCGCCATCCCCTCACCGTCACCCTGAGGAGCGGTCCTCCTCGCACCCAGAGCCGAACCGAACACTTAATTACACCGCACAGAGCTCCTCTGATAGGGCGGTTAGGTTCTGAATGACCCTGGCATGGTGTGTGCCGTGCCGCTTTCATGGGTTCCCACTGGCGTCTTGCTGTCTGCTTCCGGGTCAAAGTTCACAAGCATCCACTATTGCGCTACAGATGTACTGTACCATTTGCTTCAGAGGGCAGGGGACAGGCACTACAGGGGAAGAATAAATACTTATATTTTTTTGCCAGAATTAAGTAGCCACAGTGCTACAGTCCTCTGCAACAAGGCCTCTGCTAAGTCCTATCAAACATGAGCTACTGTGACACAATGCGTTTTAAGAGTGATTGAAATCGGTTGTTTTCACCTGCTGAATTCTACTTATTGTAAATTAAAGGTTAACCCTATCTCACCACGTCTTTTGAGGCAGACACAGACATAAACTTCTGTACCAGTTTTCTCAGAATCTGGACTCATGTGCACACCCAGGAACAGCCATTGGAACAAAGCAGGAGGTGGACTGGCATAAAAAGCAAGAGTAGAGGCGGGGCCTAGAAATGGGGTGGAGCCACAGTGGGAGGGGTTAGAGTAGGGATGGAGCCTATGGATAGGGTGAAGCCATGGTGGGTGGAGCCAAAATAGGGGTGAAGCCTAGGTATGGGATGGGGCTAGAGAATGAGGTGAAATTAGGGGATGCCGCACAGCCAGAGGATGAGGTAGACCCTCGTAATGTGATATTTAATAAAAGGGGGTACTTGGCCCCCACTGGGCCTAATATTAACTCATGTCCAGCGTTGGATGTGGCCGCAGTCCTCAGTCATAAATCACCCACACAGAAAGCAATGCTGTGGTGACATAAATCACTTCTGGGGGACGCGAGGTTCACCGTGACTTATGTGCAGGGCTACGATTTTCCCTGAAACAGTTCATGTTCACTCTTCCATAATAATAATAACGCTGGCAGCCCCGAAAGATTTCCTGTGTGCTTCGGAAGGAGAAACCTGAGGCCTTGCCTAAAGACCCATATTATTGAAAAGACAGCAAAAGAGGCACATATGCTCGTCTACGATGTTTGAGTGTTCGTTATCGCCCTGGGGGGTACTCACTGTGAGTAAGAGTCTCACCAGCTCCCTGAATGAGCCTCCCAACAGCCTAAGCCTTGTAACCACTGAACCTCCACTTTTCACTTCTGAATCGTACTGGGGGAGTATTGTGAGTGTGAGTGTGTGTGTGTGCATACATGTGTGCGTGTGATTGTGCGTGTGTGTGTGTGTGTGTGTGTGTGTGTGTGTGTGTGTGTGTGTGTGTGTGTGTGTGTGTGTGTGTGTGTGTGTGCGCGCACCGGCAGGGGTGATGTAGAGGAACCAAAGAGACATACTGTTTCAGAGGGGAGGACGGCAGGGTGGGGGGCTGGGGGTGCAGTTGGGGGTGGGGTGTTGAGGAGGTTGCAGCACCTGCACTAACAAAAGTGGCATGAAATCAGCAGATTTGCTGGCAGGGCGAGCGTTTCAGGGAGGGGGGCGCGTGATCCGTTTTTTCGAGACGAGGGGAGAACGATCCAGAGAAATGCAATTACCCATGTCTGGGGTCGATTTCAGCTAGGTAATTACCCGGCTAATTATCAGGTGCAGACTGTGATTCACTATCTCTGAAAGGGGACAAGTGATCAATTAACAAGCCCAGTGAGGCAAGACAAACGGGGGTCTTTTTTTGGTACCATTTCCGCGTAGCGCAGAAGGTTAACTGTAGCCATACATACAAAAGAGCAGATCTCATAATCACAGAGTAACACTATGGTCAGTGATTGAAGATGACAGCCAGCTGTATCACAGTTACTTATAATTCTGTTATAATGGTTCAGTTCATAAGGGAAACAATGTATAGCAGCATTATGTTTCTTGGTGAAAGCAATTAAATAACAAGAGAGAAGTCCATTCTTAGAAAAGAACTAATCTGCAACTGCAAATTGTTTCAGCAATGTCAACACATTCAGGCAGAAGGACAATTAAGTTATGGAACCTCATAATTCATTCCTGTTCGGCTTTAGATCTATTACACTATGAAGTATAAAAAGAGCCGCAAGCCAAGAAAAAAATATATATGTGCATGCTGACTGCAGTAGGTTAGTCCCACGGCATGGTTATAAAGACCATTCTGACAGTAACTCAATCTTACAGTCCGGCCCATTTCTCAGTACTCATAAAGCTTGCAATCAATCTGCCACAAACTGTGAGAGTACACAGCACCCCCAGCCAAAATCAAATACAATTTTAAGGTGGTTTTCACTTTTTCTAGTAACTCTATCAACATTTTCTTTAAACATCGACCTTTGAATCCAGTAAACCGTCATTACAATGAACTGGTAAAACATTACAGGGACCACAAACCACAACTGAGGGAGAGCTGGAGAAACCTCATGCAAGCAAACGTGAAAGGAAAGCCAGACACACACAGATGTGCATGCGCACACACACACACATACGCACACACACGCGCACACACACACACGCACACACACGCACACACACACACACACACACACACACACACACACACACACGCACACACATGCACACATACGCACAAACACGCACACACACATACACACACACACACACACGCATACGTGCGCGCACACACACACACACACAGTATTTCACACACAGGTGCGCATTGAGAGCATGCTCTGCTCAGAATTCTGCTCAGTGTTTGCTGCAGCGCAGCCGTTAGGTTGAAACATATTGAAAGGCGAAAATACAGAACTCCCAAAAGGATTAAAGTCGACTACAGTCTCCGGGGGCAGTAGTCATTACGTGGGCTCAGAGCCCTCCAGCAGTAATATCAGCTTAAAGATGTGTGACAGAGAGGTCAGTGTGGAACGTAAAACACACACACACATCCCTTTGGACACGTTACCCACTTTGACTGACATGAGCGTGGAGTAATGGTTGGTGTGTCAGACTGCAGACGTGTATGAAGGCGTGACAGAACTTACAAGGTTATTATCATGGGTACATGGCACCCAGCTTTGTTATGAGGTTTCATTTGTAAAGTTGAAGGCATATATTTGCTGTGTTTTTGTTTTTTTTCCGGTAGGGAATCAGGTTAAATCTCAGATTTATTTGTTTTAGTGCTACAGATCATAACAAGACTTTAACAGCTTACTTGGATGGATAAATCATGGGATGTATGAATCATGTATAAATCATTCACATTCAAATGATTTATGATCCATGAAGAAAAATCAAGACTTAGTCTTAATTTGGAACATTCAGGTTAAACAGTGAGAAAATTGAAATATATTCAACAAACAGGGACAGAGGAGGGAACCAGGGTTGCCAGAGTGAATGCACATCCCAGCAGTGGACAGGTGACTTTCTGTGGAATTTAATCTGGCAACCCTTCCTCCTCTTGATAACACATTAAAAGTGCATAAATATTAATTTATTAATGTTGGACATCAATAATGCAGTTTTTATAATTCTGTTATTAATGTTTTATTAAGCTTTTACAGGCAGTCTATTTTATAAAGTGTCACCATGTAAAAAGGTACAATCACTTTTATTAAAAATTTTATGTCCATCAATAGCCTATGGAGAGTGGAACTAAACAGAAAGCACACCTGCGTGTCACTGCTCTTTGTATGCCGACATCCTGAGATACAGGTGAGCATACAGGTGAGTCACACAGTTATCCTCACAAGGTGTCATTAATGATCTCCAGGTGAGCAGGTGAGGCACACACCACAGGTGCTCCTCTCATGATTCACCTAGATTCATAGATTCACCTTCCTTCATGAGAATTCACCTCACTGTGAATTCGATTCACCTTGCGATTCACCTGCGCAACGATTCAGCTGGACGTGTACCAATTCATCTTAAGGCACAATGATTCACCTCACTGCAAACTGATTCACCTTAATGAACGGCAGTTCACCGAGCCTCATCACTAATGCTTCCGCCAACACGTGGTTTGAGTCACACAAACCATTCCTCCTTACTGCAACCCTGCATTCCTAACACCAGAGAAAGAAACCGCTGACAGACCCCTCGTATTGAGAGAGCACTAGCATAATTACCCACCCATTGAACAAGTAGAAACTGTGAAGCAGAACTGTGTTGGGACAATACATATGCACGCTATTACACATCTGCAATGATACGAAAGGTTAGGGTTTGGTCACAGGTTAGGTTCATGTTAGGGGTTAGAGCGTAGTAGAGGGCTTGTTGAATCAGGGCTGTGTTGTGGCATATTGTCTGACGCACTGAATCAGAGGGTTGCTGTTTTGATTTCTCAGGTGGGGCAGCGCTGTTGTACCTGTTGTAAAATGAATTGCTTCAGTAAATGTGCTGGAGAAGAAGCAGATAATTGCTTTTAGAAAAAGAAGGATAAGCTCTACAAGTTGCCCTGAGTAAGGATGCACAAAGCAAATTAAATCTGCGCACAAATTAATCACGCTAAGTAAATGTATCAATCTGCATATTCTGCAAACCCCATTTCTGTGTTATTGACTTTGTGACTAGTGGTTGTACAATAGGAGGAACAAGCTGTATTTGTTCTTTACTCCTGCCTCCTCCTGTCATTGCTGTCAGGGGCCGTATTGTGGGTTGTCGCTCAACCCCCTAGCCCCTGCCTAACTCCCCCTTCTCCCACATGCTCACTGCCCCGCCCCCCCACCTCCCCCCTCCCATCCTAGCACCAAGCAGCAGGTCAGACTTCTCTAAAAACAAACAAAAAAAAAAAAACAACTGTGAGACGTTCCCGCAGGGTCTGGAGCGAAATAACATTATTTTCCAGCTTTTGTGCTTCAGCTCTGGGTTAGAGTTGTGGTGGCGGCCGTGTGTTAATTCTCCTGAAAACTTCATTCATCTTTTGTTTTTTTTTTTGTTTTGCTCTCAGGCTGCAGAGACTGCACTTCAGCATAAGAAATGGATTGCGTTCTTTAACTTTGTGATTTAGGTGGGTAAAGCTCCATCTGGGAATGGGGGCGTATTTTGGACACGATCAGTGGTAATCATTTGCATTCATGCAGTTTTGATTTTCCACCACTTGCTACAATGATCAGGATTTGTTCTCTCCTCCTGTCTCTGCGACTCTTTCCCGTCCTAAGGGAAACAACTATTTCCAGCCTGTAAATTATCTGCAGAAAAGCATTAATGAATGTCTCGAAAACGTGGACGGAAACGGAACTGCTCTGACGAAAGGTCAGAATCGGACGTCTCCCTCTGCTTCACATCCTGGACGTTCTGCCGAATGGGAAACCGAAGCTAAAAAACGGTCAGCCGATCGTGATGATGACATCTGATGATATTTATTTTCCCGAACGCGCAATCCCCGGCTGTCAGGGTGACGTTAACCACCCGTTCCCGTGACAGCGGTGGAGCTGACAGCGTTTGGCTTATACCTGCGGCCGCTGGCCCCCAGGCCACCGCTTTATCTCTATCACAGATTTCATTTTCATGTTGCAGACTTTTGGGGATCCCGGACGAGCCCCCGCGATTACTGCACGTTCGCCTCCAGACTGTTTTGCCACAGCAGCACAGGTTGTTCAGCACTCAATAATGTTGAGACACACGTCTCTTTGTTTCTTTATTTTGCCACTCAGCCTAAACTAAACCTGCATTTACATATAATTCAGTCTGGTATGCCCTGGTTGGCTGACAGTGGGAGCAAGCCAGTCCAAATGCTGTTAGTTCCTGGAGCGTTTTGTCTCGCTGCGTTTCCCAGGAGAGAGAGGCCGAGATGGAGAGCAAGAAAGTGAGCAAAAAGGGAGCAAGGACAGAGGACGAGGGCAAGCCCAGAGTAAAGGAGGAAGTGAAGAAATCTGTGCAACCTGATGACTGTGTAGGGCAATGTGTCCCAGGGGGACTTTTGCTAAGAAGTGACTTTGGATCGTTGTCCCAAACTGTTGACTCCAAAACAACTCCTTTGTCTCGTAAGACCTGAACTCCAATAACACATATCTATTTAGTCTGCACCATATACTGTTCTGATCATCTAAAATCACAGCCAACATAAGAACTGTAGATTGTTTCTTTAATTAGCACATTAACATAACAAAAACAATAAACTTTTGTTAAATACAAATCTGATGAGCAAAAAAAATGTGTGGTCTGTCTGCTTATTCCAGTGACCCCTTATCTTTCAAAGAGGTGATTCTGTGACTCTGCATATATACTGTGCATTTCATGTCACCCCGCGTGATCCACAGTTTCTGCAGTAAACAGGAACATTTAGGTTTTTGTGTTGATTGTACATGTGTGCACCTGCAGGCCCGCCTCAGTGAGTTCTCCAAGGTCAGGTATGACGCAGATAGGATGCCATCCCGACACTCTGTTGCCCTGCTACTCATCAACCTCACTCTGCATCCCCTCCCAACCCACTTCAGTAAATGTTCCAGGGTTCAGAAACCCCTGAATTATTTGGAGTGCCTGCATAATTACCCAGGCTCTCACTCAACAGAGGAATGTCTGATGCATTGTGACATGCTATATGACTTCAGATTCCAGAGGAATACCTAAGACATTGTGACATCATATACGACCTGAGATCCAAAGGAATGTCTGAGACATTGTGACATCACAGGGAATCTCAGACACCACAGTCTGAGACATTGGCCTTGTGTACATTGTAAATAAAATATTTCAAGTACTCTTTTCTTCTACTTAAAATGCTGTTGAACACATTTCATTTCAAAATTTAATTTCAAAATGTTGTAAATCAAACCACCTATTTTAAACTAAACCACCAAATTAAACAGTAGCAAAAACATTTCAAATCTCTGCTTTCAAATCTTCACTTCACTTCTGTTTGAGGACACAACATTTGAGAATGCGCCAGGAAAACTAACATTAAACATAACTACAGCTGCAGTAGTTCAAAAGGTAAAAAGAGGTCTTTTTAATCAGTCAATTCTAATGTCTTTCGTTATTCTGGAATTATTTACTTTATGGATGAGCACACAAGGATGGAAAACAATGTTTTGAAATGTTTTGATCTGTGTACGAGGCCACTGAGTACAGTGTCCATTTAGGGATGTCATTAAACAGTCAGTTCAGATTTCCTCCTCATTCTTTATAGCTTCATTCAAAACTCCCTTTCCTCCAACGAGCTCAGACCCCCGTAGAAAACACATCACGTCATGCGTTGCCATCCAGTTCTGCTTTATTTTTGGTACCATTTATAATGACGGTGCACAGATGCGAGAAGGCTGAACGACGCTGTTTGGGAGAAGTCCATATGAGGCGACTCTGTTTCGGGTGATGGCAGGGAGTAACGTGAAGTGTTTGAGATGAACGAGTAGGAGCGGAGGAGGAATGGAGGCAGATTAGATGACAGCACTTGAGAGGATGTCTTTTTGGCCCGCGCTTTGAGGAAAGATTATTTTCAAAAGCCAACAACTCCAGCAGCTGCACCCACCGAAGAGGATGGGAAGGAGCTGGACTATGAGTGCCATGCTACGGCAGCTGATTTACCGCGAACGCAAACGGTAAATGAAAGAGATCGGTGCCAACGCATCCGTGAGTAACCCATGAGAAAAAGTACAAAAACACATGGAAAATACAGCAAATTCATTTTATTAGCAACACATGTGAATCCAGCTGCATCTAAAATACCCTTTTTTCCCCCAAAGTAGTGTGTAAAATAAATATTAGTGCCTCTTAGGAAAAACACATTCGCTGATTTGTGCAGCAAACAGATTGCGCTAATTGAAATGTAATTTTCTGTGGAAGGCAAGTAGCCTTAACCCCCCCCGAAATAAGTGTGCATCTGCCTCAGTCTCCTGAGACGCTCCCCTGACAGACTGAGATTATGAATCTGGACCATTCACCAAAATAAAAGCAGTCATGAGGAGTGCTTTTGCTCATATGAAACAAGAAACACTAGTGATCAGAAAAGCAGACAGTTTCATTCAGCTGGGCAGAAGTGTATCCGTGAGGTTTTCTAAGGATTTGGTCCACAAAAAGGTCCGCAGATTTATCTAAATGTTTTTGCTGAACAGACGTTTGCCAGAGAGAACAACTGATCTCCCTTCACATAGGGTTTATATTGTGCACTATGTTCCCCCCTCAGGGAAATTTGTTGTACACGCAGTGTGCTATGCTCGCCATATGATTGCACATATTTTAAGATCAATAACAAACACGCAGTTTTCACCTCAAAACACAGGATGTGCTCCGCGAGCACCGACCGAATGTGAACTGGCAAATCATAACGACAGCATTAATCAGCCACAACAAAACAATTATGCATTGCGTAAGTATAAAGAAATTCAGTTTTTCCTCCCAGTGCGGGTGCAGGCAGTTCATAAGCACCCAGTTCAGATGCACGAATGACATCGCATGGGTTGTGAGGTAACATGTATGACATCATTTAAGTTGTGAGGTCACACATATGACATCATGTGCATTATGAGTTCCCCCTGCTCCCTGCCCCGCTCAGCATGGGAATGATGGATGGAGTCCAACCGCAGGCGATCCACCAGGGCTTACCTCTGTGAGGTCTTCTTATACTTCCTCCTGTCCAAGAACAGCAAGGAGAAGATACATGTGAGAGACAGATCACTGAACCTATCCCGGTATTTTCTGTTTTTGTATTAGTAGCAGGTACATTTACAGGACAGAGATCATTCCATCTGTTTCCATAATTAAGGTTGAAAGGAAGCAGAACAACAGTCCAGATAAGAGGGCTAAGAGAATGTCCCCACTTTTCTTTGCCTGCTTTCAGAAGGAGAAGGTCCCCACATTATTCTTGCTTTCAGAAGGGGAATGTCTCTACTTTTGAAGGATATTTTCCCCTCTTTACAGTGCCTTTTTTCAAAATAGACCTGTGACTTGGCAGGAATCTCAGTGTGGGAAAAAGGTCAAGCTTGTCTGTCACCAAATCTACTCAGGCTGAAGGCAGCAGGCCAGAGTATTACAGGACAAGGTACAATCCAGTCTACAAGGAGGGAGGGCTAGACTTAACCAGGAAAGACAGAACTGCACAAGTACTTCCACAGTAGTCACTACAAGCCACAAAAAATAAAACAGTCCTCCAAAGTATGACTAAAATCAGATATTCCAGTGCTTTTTATTCAGAAGATTACTTTTGCAGGAAATATATGTGTAATCAAAAGTAATCCAGTTTTGGAAAGGTGCAAACGGTCTACAGCAATGCTGCCAACTACATAGCTAAATAGAAAACCTTTTAAAGATAATCTGCCACAGGGAAATGCATTGCTGGCGTTTTTAATCAAAATTTTCCACCCAATGTTTCCACCCAAGGTAGAAGTCCAAATGACATCATGTTTCATTGCACATCGTTTGAATGGAAACATTTGTTCTACCAAAAGGATGCAAGTAGGAGGGGTGGCTCTGTAAGATATTTCTGCCCATTTGGGTTGAATCAGGTTGTCAGTTTTCAGATGATGACTGATTTGTTTTTAGTGGGGCCTAGAGCAATTCACCAAACAGTTAAGCAAATTTAATTGAGACATATACCCCATATTTGTTCAAGAGGCAGACATTAACTGAAAGCATAACTGGTCCTTCTATTTTCATCAAGCAGTTGTTGCACATGAAATGCAGAAATATCCAATAAAGGTCAGTTTTCAATTATCAGCTCTAATAGAATCTAATGAACTGGGAGCTCTGAGGGAGCTGAGTTTAAATCAGCAGGCATTACTACACAGCTATAAGGTCATTTTTTCTCCACAGGTGATGTACAAGTCAACAAAAAAGCATGTCTCTACAAAAATGACTACTGAAAATCAGAGAAAAAAAAACAGAGTTCAAATGAAAGAGAGCCCTGTCCTACAGAAACGCTTTGTAAGGTCTTCCCCTCGAAATGACGCAGAGTGTATGCGTGTGTGTGTGTGTGTGTGTGTGTGTGTGTGTGTGTGTGTGTGTGTGTGTGTGTGTGTGTGTGTGTGTGTGAGGGGGAGAAGCGAGAAGCCTCTGATCGTGTCAGGGTCCTGGTGATGGGGGCTCATGAGTGGAACGTTTCCCCCGTTAGCAGGAGGACGCAGCTAATGAAGGTCAGACCTCTCTATCTCAGCCAGACATCTCCCCTTACCTCTGTTTAACCCCTCTCCTGGCGTTCTCACTCTCACCCTGTCTGTTTACCTATCTCCTGCTATCTTTCTTTCTTTTTAGATTGCTCTCTCACTCTTTCTCTCTCCCTCTCTCACTCTCTCTGGCTCTCTCTCTGTCTCTCTCTCTGTCTCTCTCTCTGTCTCTCTCCATCTCTCTCAGTTAAATTCAAGTCAATAAGGTTTATTTGCATGACAAATAGATATTTGGGTTCCCAGAGCAAAACAGACAACCATACACAAAATACACAATGGCTAAATATAAATGATAAAATGTTTAACTGTGTGTTACCCATTAAAACACAAACCCTTTTCATTTCTCTCTCGTGTTCACACTGATCATAATGCCAAACACAAGCTAACTGGGAAAGACATCACCCTTATCTGTCTATTAAGATAGCTGTCTCCAGTGCTGTGCAGTCTGCAGACTGTGTGTAGTTTTGCAGGTATATAGGTGTCCAGATCTGCAGGTATAGAGGTGTGTAGGTCTGTAGGTATACAGGCGTGTAGGTCTCTAGGTACAGAGGTGTGCAGTACTGGCACATAAGATGTTAAACCAAGGTGCTGCAGTAATTCCTAGTGGTTATTACAGATCCAATGGCACAGCATTTGCCTGATATCCGGGCTGAATTCCCAGTCTGGATCTTTTAGTATGACTGCAAAATAACTCCCCATTTTAATTGGTTGAATAATTTCCTCCGTCTCTGACGTTTGGTCAGTGTTCTGGTACAAAAGCCCATTGTGAGAAACATCGCTCTGAGCAGCCTGCTTTGGATGGTCATCTCCAGAGCTGACGGCAGCCAGGACAGGACCACAGCATCTCAATTACGAGAGCCAGGCCTTTTTCTCAGAATTTTATCTGACGGGTAATTGACCATTGACCGTGTCTCCATTGAGCCAATGAATCTGTTACAAAATTAAGATGTACTCTCATGGGACAAATGTAAAACTGTCCAGCTGATGTGTTCATTCTGCTTTGCAAGGTCTTGTGTAATGACCTGGCACAAGGTCGTTAGAAGCATTGCTTTTGTGAATGACTTATTGTTAGTGTTCCATTTCAGGCTGGACTGGATTTCCCTCAATATGTTCATGAAAACAGCATTAAAATTTGAAAATAAAAGTGTTTTAGGAGGCCAGCTGTCACTCTGCTCCCTGAGAACACACTGACAGAGACCCACACATCTGGGGCTGTTATCGTTACGTCATTACAGGTACACAGGTGTGTAAATGTGCAGGTATATAGGTGTGTAGGTCTGCAGGTATACAGGTGTGTAGGTCTGCAGGTATACAGGTGTATAGTTCTGCCAGGTGAGACCGAGGTCCTACAGCAGCTCCTGAGGGTTACTAAACCTCCCATGCAACTGATCCCAAAGCATAGGGATTCCCTGGTATCCAACATGAATTCCCGGTGTGGACCTTTCAATCTCACTATTAAATAATCTCCCCAGTTTAATTAGTTGAACAGTTGCCTCCCTCTCTCACTGATATTTGGTGGTTTATGTGAACCGCCTACACTGTTAAGCACTTTGAGATCCAAAGGCACTATTTAAAAACAATTATTATTATTACTACTATTATTATTATTATTATAGATGTGTAGTGTTTCAGCATGTGTTACTGATTACCTTAGAATGAGAGATGATTCTGGTTTCCACTCCATCTTACCCTTAATGACGTAATCGGAGCGGTTTCTGGGCTAAACCGACGCAGGTGAGCGTAAGCTGCAGGTGCTCAGCGTTTCCCGTTCTGAGGGATTTAGGGAGTGTGCCGGACGGGGGCATCGCGGGCGGGGGCGGCTGTCTCTGCGCCGCGGTCGCAACGCGGTGCAGCACGCGGTGCACGCCTGACCACTCATCTCTGAAGCACCTCAGCTGTGGCGGATCGGAATCAGTGGCAACGGGTCAGCACATCCCCCTGACTGAACTCAGGCTTTTTTTTGCTTGTTTGGTTGGTTGGTTCTGGCTGCAGCTGGGGGCTGTAGCTATGGAGACGGTCGTGTCCCTCACCGCCTAAATGGCTTATCGGTTCACTCGTTCCCTCACTGACCGTCTGCCGCAGTAGCTGGAGCTGGCCACTAGAGGGCGAACATGGGGGAAAAGGCCAGTACAGGTAGTTGCAGCTGTTGAAAAGCATATTTGTGATTTTTGTGTGTAAGAGAATGCAACTACACTGCTGCACCTGAAAGCGATGAGGAACCCTGACTGGCCAACATGAAGGGTGGCACTGTAGCATAGCGGTAAGGAGCACAGCTCATAACCAAACGGTTGCAGGTTTGATTCCCCACTGGGGCACTGCTGTTAGTACCCTTGGGCAAGGTACATAACTCAGATCTGCCTCAGTAGATATCCAGCTGTATAAATGGATAACGTAAAAATTGTAACCTATGTAAGTCACTCTGGATAAGAGCGTCTGCTAAATGACAATAATGTAATGTATCGATCCAGTGGGTTGTGGGGAGTGGGGATGTGAGGCCACTGGCAATAGCAAAACCATCACTCCACCGAGTGGCAGGACAAACCTGCAGTCCCACGCTCTTCCTCTCACACACTGCAGGGGGCCTGAAAGAGGCACCAGTGCCTGGGGGGGTGGTGAGTTTTTAACCACTCTACACCGCCCAGACGGCTGGCTGCTCCAGTGGGAGTGGCCTATTGAACCTCAGGGCAGCTCTGACCTTTGACCTGTCCATCCTCAGTTGATGGTTTATTACTCAGTGCCAATTGAGGTAATTAAAAGAAACATTAACTGGAAGTTTCCCCCAAAGGCCAAACGTCCATTAGCCTATGCATTACGGAGACGCTTTTAGGGTTAATATTATTCTGTGCGATGGCAAGACTACAAAATCTACCATATTATACATAGTGGATATTTTCTGGCATTTGTTTGTATTCATGCAAAGGTGATAAAATTCACAACTGGGGCGATAAAGAAAAGTGAGATGACTTGAATCCTTTCAAATTAGTCAGAGAGACAGAAGAGTGAAGCAATTAGCCTGAGTAAAAATGAATGATGGCGTACAACTCATCTATCACCGGCCACGAGGTGCAACATCAGTGGTTCCTGAAATTGCACTGGGACTAATGGTAGCTGTCCAGCGCTCTCACGGGGTGATTGGTGCTCTCGCACCGCTATGGAGCTCCAGCGGGAGGCGCCATCGCTCATAACACGCCTATACACACACACACACACACACACTTATATACGCATGCACACATACACACACACACACACACCTATACACACCTACACACACTTATATACACATTCACGCATACAAACCTATACACACACACACACACACACACACACACACACACACACACACACACACACACTCTCACTCACACACACACACGCACCCACACCTATACATACACACTTATATACGCATACACACATACACACCTACACACACACACACACACACACCCACCCACAAATACACACCTATACACACACACACTTATATACAAATACACACACACACACACACACACACACACACACACACACACACACACACACACACACACACACACACACACACGCCCGTGCACGCCCATACTCATTCGCACCCTGGTGAGTGGTGCAGTCAGCAGCTGCTGTGGCGGTGGGATGAGTGATGGGGCGTCTGCTCCTCACCCGTCTCTCAGACCCGGGCTCTTCCTCAGATTAAAAATGAGGGCTGATGGGAAATCACTCTCACGCAAATCAAAGAAGGCGACAACAAGCGCAGGGGCGGGGAGTCAGGGAGGGGGGTGTGGGGTGGGGGGGCATTTTAGCAACAATTTATCCACTTCCCTCACCGAGGGCTACTGTATGCACTTCATCACCGTGAGGATGCTCTCTCTCAATCCTATTTTACATCCCGTCCTCCTTCCACGCAGAAAACCCTTCCACAGGGTCACACGTTCACTGTGGCTTCGCACGGCTTGTTTACAGCAAACACACAACCTCTCGTTTGACACTTCCGTCTGTCTTTGATCCCCTATGTACATGTATTTACACTAAATGCAAAAATAAATAATAAACAGGAGGAAACTCACAGTGTAGAGTACTTTGTGATCCTGCTGTGCTCAATCGGGTTTCCCCCACTGTTTTGCGTCTCATTTTCTGGTACATTAAACTGATTAGAACATAAACTGGAACTCCCTGTAATTCGATATGGCGATCCAGATTTTCAGAGATGTGCAATCGCCAATGGGATACCAGATTAGCACTAATCCTGAATTGTAAAAATCCCTCTAATAACCAGAAATGTGTGTGTATTTCTCTCTCTGTCTCCTCCTCTCTTTTTCTCAAGTAAATTACATTCAACCATGCTTTATTGGCAGGACAAACAAAACCAGAACAACATACATAAATACATTATATACGGTTTTGTCCCTCTGACATAACTTCAGTCGTTGTATACAGGCTGTAAAACCTTTTTGCATAACTTTCTCAAGTAGAGCTTGTCTAATCTGCCAGCATCAACCACGAGGCAAATATCAAAAGGTCATTTCTGTTGAGTGCAAGACAGTAATTTACCATTTTCACTCGCTGACTCTGTGAGTTTTCAGGGGACGTGCTACAGGTTCCTCCTTCTGAAAGAGGGCAGGACGATCTTTGAGGGGCTACGGGGTCCACATCTATGTCTACTAACAAACAAACACACACACACACACACACACACACACACACACACACACACACACACACACACACAGAGAGAGAGAAAAGGTGAAGGGAACGTTACTCACAGTCCTCGGAGCCGAAGCCAGATCTTCTCGATCTGCTCGGGCTGCAGGTACTTTAGCGAGGTGCTCTCAAACTCCTCGATCTCCTTGGTGGGAGATTCCATGTTCGGGGCGGGACGGAAGAAGTTAAAATCCCCCAGAGGTGCGCCGGAGAGGAGCAAGTTTTTTCAGGGGGGGGCAAAGGGCCCGTTCACTGCGGCAGCTGGCGGGGGGCAGCTGTCACCATCTTCCTCCCCTCCTCCTCCTCCTCTTCCTCGTCCTCCTGGCCGCGGGCTGTCACTTGTTGTGCGCCACGGAGGAGAGCAGCACTGCCTCAGGCGCTCGCTGACGGCAGAAGGTCTGGCCGAGTGCCATGGTCCCTCATGAAGGCTGCCGGGACGGCGGGGATTAACAGAGCGATCATCTCCACTGGGAGGTGGGGGGGCGAGGGGTGGGGGGCGGAGAGCTCAGAGCACATCTGCGATAAGAGCCGGGGACGGATATAATCAATACCAGCACACTGAGCTGCCTTTATGTAGGAGGAGGAGGAGGAGGAGGGAGAGGGAGGGAGAGAGAGAGAGAGAGAGAGAGAGAGAGAGAGAGAGAGAGAGAGAGAGAGAGAGAGAGAGAGAGAGAGAGAGAGAGAGAGAGGGGGAGGGAGAGGGGGAGGGAGAGAGAGGAGGAGGGAAGAAAGAGAGAGGGAGGAGGGAGGAGGGGGGAAAGAGAGAGAAAAAGTAGAGAGAGGCAGAGGGAAGGAGAGAGAGGCAGTGGGGAGAGTAAGAGAAAGATGGGGTTATTCAGAGGGGAGAGAGAGCGAGAGAGAAATTGAGTGTATTTAAGTGATTTTTGTTGTGTGTGTAAGAGAATGTGCACGACAGTGTCTCTCTCTCTCTCTCCTTCTCTCTCCCTCTCTCTTTCTCTATCCATTCATCTTTTGCACTCACTCAATCTCTTTAAAATAGCTTTTAAGCCTGTGACAGGAGTTATCCAGGGTCACTAAAGCCTTAAGCATGCAATCAATCTCTCACTTACTCTCTGACATTGCAGGACAACCCAAAAACCAACACCCCATCTCTTTTCCTCTCTTTCTCTCCCTCTGATTTTCTCTTTCCCATTCTCGCTCTGTCTGTCACTCCCCCTCCTTGCGTAAAGAGTCCGGTTCGGGATATTCTGGTGCAGACTGAGGAAGGGAGTCCAAACAATACTTGCTATCGCCCTCTAATGGCCAAATCCATCACTAACACATACTGCCAACACAGAATCACATACACTGAATTAAATTGGTATTACAGTCCCATAAGTGCAGGGCATCGTTTGAACCGCTTTCATCTTGTGCTTGTTCATTCACTCATCCATAAGCGTCAAAAAAGCCTGCTTGATTTTCTGCACCATAAACTTCACAATGATAATGGGTCCAAAAGATACAAACATACACATCATCATTTTGACCAAGCATAAAGTGTTTATCTTCAGCAGCTAATGACAGAACAACACTAATACCCGCAGCTTCTGTGTATAAAATATAAAACTACAAAACAAGAATGGATTTGGGATTTGCATCACGGCGCCCTCGTTAACCTGGCAGAAGGCAATCAGAGAGATGGACCAGAATCAATGAGACAGAATTACTTTCTTAAAAAGCATGCCCTCTCTTCGGCCGAAATTAGGTTTTCAATTCCACTTCAATTTCGCCCATTCGGTAGTAGCACCCAGCAGTAGCAGACAGAGATCTAATGAGTGAGAAGAACACTCACTTTACCTCTGAACGGACAGCTGAGCCTGGCCTCTTTGTGCTCTGATTGCAGCGAGAGGATCACCTTTCTGCTGAAATTCAGTTTCTGTGGGCGTTGCTTTCGGTTAATACTGAGATGAGTCCATCTGATCTCTACACGGCCAGACCAAGCTCATCACAGGCACAGGGATCTGCTGCCAGCAGGCAGTCCTCATTCAAGCATCCAGACACTGATCCTTATTTTGCATGTTTGATAATTTTGCAAAACAGTCCAGACTGAACATAGTTTCCAAATAAAGTTCTCTGCCTCCCCTTTAATAAGCCCATTGGCTTTCATTGATGTCCTGCATGTCTGGTCTTTGCATTCAGACACACACTTTTTTTCTCAACTTGTCGTTCAGATAACGACATGAATATGCTGTAAATAGATGCTATTCTGGGGACACGGAAACTAGATTGAAGTCGCTGTGACACATGCCTGTCCAGCCCTTCCAGCCGTACCTCAGATGGCCAGTGACCCACTGTGACACACAACCATTCGGCAGGACCTGAGGCACTGAGAAAATCAGGGACACCATCCAAATGTCCCAACCACCCTGACCGTCTCTGAGGGACTTTCACACTCATGGAGGTCTGCAACTGATTAGATCTTTTTTTTCATTTCTTTTGTATTAAAGATTTGTTTAACAGACGCCCTTTGCTAGTGTGGCTGGCATGTATCCATCTGGAGAATTAATGAAGCGGTTTGGGATTGAGTACCTCTGCATCCCAGAAACTGGATCCACAACCTCCTGGTTAAATGTCCTGTTCCTTCAACATTGCTCATGCTTTGTGGTTTTCATCTTTTTACGTTTTTTTTTTTTTTTTTTTCCTGTTTGTGCAACCCTGTCTTGCAATTGCTCACATCTCATTAGGCTTGTGTCACCACGACAACTTATTGCAATCGAGCAAGTGTTTTGAAACGAAGCTAAATCAATCCTCCCATACAGCTAATGGCTGCTTTTCTCACTACAAGTCCCACAGTGCAGCACAGTGAGGTGGATGCCAATTGGAGGATAGGTGGTACTCTACTTGATGTCATTCAAGCAACTCCTATGTAACTTAGGACTTATAGGGTGCAGGGAAACCCCCATGGAAGAAGCCAGCCTGCCATTGTCAGCCGATAACATGGCTGGGATTGAACCCAGGATACAGGACTCACCCTGCACTGGAGAGGAACGCCTTACTGATTGAGCCCCTGTTCTTCGTCTCCAAGAAATCAATAACCTCAGAAGCATCACTCAGGGCTCAATAATGTTGCAGACCACCCACAATTTCGTTGCACCCCACCGTGCAATGACAATAAAGCCTATTCTATTCTATTCTATTCTATTCTATAAGCAACTCTGTGGATCAGTGTGCAAACTGTCATTGCAATGTCTAACTCAGAATGCAAACTGTCACTGCAACACAGCTACTGCATCCCACAAAGCAGAAACTGTCACTGCATTTACATACCAGTCCCAGACAAAATCTTTACATCACAACACTGTACAACTAAGTGTAAAACTGGGCTCAATGCAGACTGAGCCCCAGTGCTCCAAATCACAGCTTGTGAAATGTCACTGCATGTTACAGCTCAAAAAAATTACCACCGGTTTCAGCAGCTCAATATAGAAATAAACACACCAGGAACATGCTTAGACACCTGGGTGAAAAAAAGCAAAAAGCAAAAAACAACTTTTAAACAGGACCAGACCAATGTAGTAAAATAATGGGCTCAATGCAGCCCTTTTCACCAGCAGTAGCACATTTTGCAGAGCTGTCTGCAGAGAGATTGATGCCCAACCCTTACCACAGTCCTGGATCTGCATATTCCATTCACTCTGAATATCTCATATCAGTTCATCTGAGGGTGCTCATCACAGTTTCATCTCTTTGTTGCATCTGTTGATATTTCCATGTAATGAATCTGGGGGAATGAACTCCAATAAGGTGGCATTAGCATTTGACCGTTGGCCTAATTTCCGTGCTCTGCATACATTAGGCTTTGATTCTGGTCCGAGGGGAAATTCAAGGATCTTATCAGCGTGGCTGGCATTAGACTATATTGCGTTCCTCACCACAGCGCCATAACTGAAACACAATGGACACAAGTGTCTGATGGGGGCACAAGATACCACCCAGGAGGGTTGGGAAGAATGCGCACTAACTGAACAGAAAGCCTTGGGTATATTAACCCTTTCGCGCGTGACTTATTTTATGCTATGTAGTGCACGTGTTACGTTATATGGTTCATTATGTTTTTGTTAGCGTTATTAAGCTCCTCATAGTTTTCACCGCCGCAACGTTAAATCGCTGTTTTTTCAAAGCTAAAATTAGCTATAATTTTTCCAATCTAGTGTTCTAATCACACCGGTTTAGCCGTACGCCCTAAGTGGCTAATCACACTGGTGTGACCATACGCGCGAAAGGGTTGAACAGACCCAGTGGAGGTGGATAGCTCTAACAGAGCCCATGCAGTGGAAGCAGCCATGGTCACAGGAGGCACAGACACCGCGTCTCGCCCTGGCTAACACCAGCCAGCACAGCGCGTGCACGGTGTGCTCTGATGGTCAGAATGGAGCCAAGGTGTCGGCCCACAGCTGGAACTCCAGGACGTCTCTTCTACTTTCACAGAGAAATCCTCAGCTCATCGGAGAGAAGCGTTCTGTGGGTACGTTACGGCATGCTAAATCTCAGCAATTGCCCACACTCAGCCTGTTTGGCCTGGCCCCAGTCTTGAAGATGGTTCAGGCTAAAGTAATCCTGGTACAGAGGGTATATAGTTCCAGGGTAGCACATCAGGCAAGGAACTGGTGGTCAAAGGCCTCAGTTTGGGAAGTACAAGTTGCCATGGAGATGAGCAAATTAAACAATAACAAGGCAAGTGAGGGTGGTCTGTTAACACTGTCCAATCTGTGAGAGAAGGGGGGGAAGGGGGTAGCAGGTGTGTGGGTTATGATAACCTGCCTAGCGACAGACACCCATTGGTCCCCTCCTCCCCTCCTCCTCCTCCTCCCCCTCCTCCTCCCCCGCTTTTGTGACCCAGTTTGGGCTCTTTCTCACCTCGCCCCGGATGACTCCTCAGGAGTGAATCAGCCCCCGAAAGCCGCTTTCAATTATCTGATGCAGGTAGCCAGATAATTCCAGGGGCCTCGGCTCAAAGGCCCGCGCCCCGCCCCCCGTCCCCCCCCCCACCCTCACCTTTCATCCCCCCCCACCCTCCGAGCCTGTGAAGAGGACCCGCACTGAGCCCCGGAGATGATCGCTTCAAAGGCGGGCTGATCTCCGCCGCAGATAGGCCCCTGCCACCCCCAAGCTCCTTTCAAGGGTTTCTCATTTCTCCTGCCGACAGCCTGCGCCCCGCACCCCCAAGTCATGAGTTCTTTTTTTTTTACCATGGAGGGCAGCATCTCCAGATCCTGTTTGCAATCAATCCTTGGCCAAGCCAGAATGCCACTGTTGTTCTCGAGGAAAACGAAAAATGTCATTCTTGTGTCACTATGAGGTGGCTGTCGCCGCAGTTCACAGTGTTTGTGTTGAATCATGTCATTTATTTGCTCGGCAAACACCCGCTTATGTCCTAATGCATGCGGAATGAATTCAGGGTCGTTACTTACAGTGCCATAGTCAAAGTTACAACACCACTGTTCCACCCAGGATTTGAACCAGAAACCTTTTGCTTGGAAGTGCATGCTCCTAAACACAACTCCTCGGGACTGTCAGCGACTTGCCTGAACTTAAACGGGCCTCGATTTCAGTGAGCTGGAAAGAAAAAAGGAGTCGGATAAAAAAATCATCCAGTTAAACCTAACAGTGCACTGGCAGAAGAGCAACAGGGAATCCTCTGTGTTTTACAGGATTTAATGAATAAACAGCGTGCGCTGAAGACGGCTTGCCCTGCCATGGCAACCTATTCTGCAGCATCTCGGGCTCTCTGGGGAGTCAAGGGGGGCTGGGATTTTTTTTAACCTGCGCGGGAAAACACAGACCTTTCTCAGGGCAGCTCAACTCCAAATGTTTGTTGATGCAAGAGTGTTCCCAGAGAAACCTTTCCAAAAAAAAAAAACCCTCGCCAATCTCCAAATGCCAAAGACCCGAGAATAGCCATCTAGAGTGAAACGGCAGGACAAAGGAGAAAGCTGTCCTTGCAGAGCAGGGATCACTCTGAGCTAATGTGCGAAAGAGCCTATTCAGTACGGCTGTGAAAAACGAAGAAAAACCTGCGGCCCTGGCACGCTGGTTAATTAAAACCCACCACACGGCACACAATGAGAGCCCATTTCAGCATCGCCGGCATATCTGGCATGTGGCTGTTCATTATGGGGTGTCCCGACCATGTAAATTGATATCCTAATGCATCAGTAAGATAATTCGCTCGAGGATTAAAAAAAAAAGGAAGAAGAAGCAGTCAACAGTGTAACCTGATGGAAAAGGCATTTGGAGGAGACGTGGAAGGGTAGGCAGGTTTTCGTGGCTGGGGGTGGGGGGTGTTCCCGTGGGAACGGAGCCATTGATTGGAAGCCAGACACAGGGCCGCAGACAGCGAGAGGTGCGATTAAATTAGAGGCCGAAGATGTAAACACCTCTGGTGAAGACATGATAAATGGCTTTCAGACAGGTCTGCAGGCATCACAGTGGCCACCAAAAAAGCAGCGCATGAGAATATACTGGAAATATCCAGCACAATGCCTGACAAAATACATATGCCACATTCATATTAGCAGTTCTGTGCAATTCTTAAATAAAATAAAATTCTTTACATTTATATATGGTGGATATAACTGTGCATTTTAAATAAATAATTGCTACTGTGCATATCAAAACGTTCATGTTTTACAATTTAGGTCTCATTGTTTTGAACATTAAGATGCCTAATTTCCTTAAGGCGCAGAAGAAAGATGTCAAAGTGAATCTGAGGTAAGGATGAAAATATTACTACAGGCACAGCATGGTTTGCTCCTATGGATGCATTTATTCATGTTGTGTTAGAGTGGATTGTAGAGTTTTTTAATTCTGCTTGGCACTCTGGAGGCACGCAGAGAGATTCGGGTGATGATCCTGAGATCCACCCCTGCCCCAAAGTTGGTGGGGCGTGATGTGGGGTGTTTTTATGGGTCAGGCTGCCTTCAAGAGGGGGATAAGCAAGCACCCAATGAGCCATCCAGAGACGATAAATCACCAGCTGTCCATCAGCGTCCAGCAGAGGTACTGTCCACAGCAAACACAGGATGGATGAACGCGCCTCCCGGGGGTGTGAGGAGAGTGACAGTCACCGCTGTGCCTGCTTTATCCCTTTACAGCGACTGTCAGAGTGACGGCAGAGCTCAGAATGAACTCGATTACTGAGCTCAACAGGCTACAGAGGATCCTGCACTGGACCTGAGGGGGTCTCTTCACGTGACCCCAAAGTTTTTAAATCATACAGTATGAGTGTAGATATATGACATATTTAAAATAGAGCAATAATGAAATAAAATCAACAGCCTTTTTTTTAAATTTGTGACTTCTGAGAGAAGCAGCCATGCCTTAAATTGGCAGGATATCTTGAGGGGTGCAGCTCTGGTTGCTTAATTTGCGTCAGCTGAGCAGTAGAGGGATTGTTGGAAGAGTTACACAGCAGAGCTGCTCACGGGTCATTAGCTCTCACATACCACACGGCCAGAGCAGAACAGAGCTAACCGACAGCGTCGCAATGTGCCAAATGACCGACGGCAACAGGGTGATCTGTCACCAGCAACACGCAGGCATGCACACACACACACACACACACACACACACACACACGCGCACACACACACACAAAGGCATAAAAATATGCCCTCATATGTAAACATACACATAAAAAGATACGCATATGAATTTACAAAAAACAAACACACTGCCATGCACATGCACAAACATTCACAAAGATCTATACACTAATGCACATACACGTACCCACACACACACACACACACACCTAACTGCTGATAAATGCCTGATGCACGCATGACCACAACAATAAACCCACAACAGAGGCTGTCACCCAGCGAGCCGTAAACGCTTCCAGCACGAGGTCCTCATCCGGCCCACGCCAGTGGCCACTTTACAGGGCGTGAGTTTGGGAGGTCCCCAGCAGAGCCGGACAATGCCAGACAGGGCCAGGAGAGACCAGGCCAGACAATGCCAGGCAAGGCCAGGAGAGGCAGGCCAGAGCAACACCGAGACCAGGCACAGAGATACACGGCGTCTGGATGGGAGTTTTCACTTCCGTGGCCTTAACCCTTTCGCGCGTACAGTCACACCAGTGTGATTAGCCGTTTAGCATGTATGCTAAAACCGGTACAATTAGAACACTACATTGGAAAAATGATAGCTAATTTTAGCTTTGAGGAAACAGCGATTTAAGGTTAAAAAAATATAGCAAATGCGGCGGTGAAAACTACGAGAAGCTTAATAACGCTAATACAAAAAAAGGAACCATGTAACGTAGCACGCACACTACATAGCATAAAATAAGTTACGTGCGAAAGGGTTAAGCCAGTCACTCACTTCACACTCCCATCTACATGGATCCACCGTGTTCGTTCCCTCTGTGTTCATTGTGCAAAGCTTCATTGCAGTTTCTTTTTTTTTTTGTATTAACTGCGTTTTACAAACACAATTAGGGAATTACTGAGTTACAGCCAATTGCTCTGCTAAGGTGTCTGACGGATGATTTATTTTATCGAATCATTTATTGATTTAATCAGGGTTTTAATCTTTGTTAAGTCACGGACAGGACGTGTCAGATGTATTAGTGCTTGTTTAATCAGATGACTGTGTCGTATAAGATTAAATTAAATTAGGAACAAGCTCCTGTTACTGGGCTTATTTACTTTATTTTTAGAGGTGGGAAGAGGCAGGAAGATACAGATCACAAAGACAAAGGTACGAGACAAAAGAAATTGCTGATAACACAATAAAAACACAACTTATAAAAATCCACAAATAACCCAAACCAGACAAAAATGAACAGAGACACTTAACAGATCACTTGATACCCTAACATGGCCCTTTTAGTGAATACCTGATCAAGAGCTTCCCTCGAGATTACACAAAATCAACACTCACACATTCAGCATTTGTAACATAAATGATTAAAAGGACTAAAAAAGAAATAACTATAATTGAAGTGAAACTTATAAACGTTTGGCTGTCCAGGAGCGAGAGGCTGGGGGTGGGGGGGACAGGGGGACAGGGGCCAGCTCTGGCACAAATTAAATGAGGATATCATTTGAATGAGGGGTCTGCTGTTACTTTCCTCATGTGCTGAAGGTAATAGAGCGCCAATGTCACTGTGCTGTCTGTCTGTCTGGGCTGGCTGTCCCTCTATCTCTCTGTCTGTCTCTCTCTCTATCTCGCTCTCTCTGTCCGTGTGTCTGTCTGTCTGCCAATCTGTGATCTCTCTCTCTCTATGCCTGTATACATGTCTCTCTGTCTGTCTGTCTGTCTGTCTGTCTGTCTGCCTGCCTGTCTCTCTGTATGACCAGTCCTACCCTACAGTGGACACATCACTTCAGATTGATGAAAAAATACATATTAAAAGGTGGAGGGAAAGGAAAGCAATAAACCTATTGCTGCCCTTTTATGAATTTGATATTAGAGTTATTTTACGCTCGAAAACCCCAGTCTGAAAAACTTTCACAGGTTGAGAGAACCGAGTGGAATATCATTAATCACCTTAGTTAAACATACATAATGATCCAACGGCCAAAATGTAAGAAAGCAGGGCTGTCTTCACTGAGCTATTACCAGAGAGAGCAATCACTGATCATTTCAAATAATTCATATCGATCAATGCCAGAAACCACCCAAAACATTACAATGCAGTGGCTTTGCCCCATCAGTGTGGGTGCACTGGAATGCAGACATCAGACATGAGTATCAGGACAATCAGATTTTAATATTTGGAAATGCAGAACATATTCTGCTACATTTGTAATGTGATACTTGATTGTATGCATCAAAATATAATATCCACTACGCTATATTCTGAGGTCTGGCAGTGTGAGGTCATATGCAATATTTAGTGGCATAAATCACTGTAGGTATGAGATATTAAACACAATGCATTCTGATACTGAGTGGAAGGAGGTGCCTGTATTCAGCCGTGGTGGGTAAGAGAGGGAGACTGTCAGACAGAAGATGATGATACAGAACATGGCAGAGATTCTCTGTGTTCAAAATCTCTGCTCCATCCCAGCAAACAGGTGCAGGGATGTGTTCATTGGAGGTTTTGTGTTTCTGCCAGACACTCACTTCCTCATTCACCAAGCTCCCCTGAGCTATGAAGTGCAAACCACTGAAAAACATGGAACATCAGCTTAAAGCAGTTATGTATGTAAAGTGTGGAGCATTTTTTTTTTTACTTTGTTGTTAAAAAACAAACAGAAAGACAGATTTTTTTCCCTCTTAGTTTACCTCAGCCCTGAGGTTCTAGAACGCGCAGTGCATTGTGGGAGATGGAATCCTCATTCGGAGTGACAGGGTGAGTACGGAACCACCCCAGCGGGACGTGGGAGCAGGCAGACTCACCAGGCCACAGCTGTGTGCCGACGGCTCTCCCGCCCACACAACCGGCGGAGCATCCCACAAGGGCCAGGGGAGGTCCGAAATACACCCTCATGCGGCTCCGGGGGACAGCTGCATGCCCGCCAGTTTGTGATGGATCCGGAATGACCCCCACCCCCACCCCAGCATCTCCTGTCTCCTCACACCCAGGCCTCTCTGACCACCAGTGTGACCAACAATCTCTCTACGATCTCATTGGATGAAACGCACATCCACACACCCGGCACTGAAACGCAGTCAGTCCTGTTATGCGCTAAATACACAGTGCTTGCTTGCAGTGGCACATTTTACACGACTGCTGTGGAACTGAGCTGTGCGTATTGCCACATTCAATTTCCTAATGTCCTGAACACACTGAACCCAGATCAGCACCATCAACACTAACAGGACCGTTCATTAATATATACATACATTACCGATACACAGACAAAGAGAGAATGGCGGGATATTTTGTTAAATATGAATTAAGAGAGGGGTAAACACCAGCTGTTATCATGACATGTTGACTGCTTTCTTATGCTTGGGATTCACATGCTCTCTTGGCTTGTGATACTAGTTCTGTGACTCATGAAGATGTCTGTTATCAGAGACAGAGCCGGAGCTCATTCACGATGCCGCTATCAGGTCAAAATCAGGCAGCAATCGCACTCTGATGCTGAGAGAACTCTACTGATTCACTGATTAGCATCTGAGTCTTCTGAATCGAAGATACCGCATCGAGCTGTCAGGTCAGACTGTTTTTTTTTTTTTTTGGTTGTTGGTTTTGTCTTTTTGGAGATAGATACCTGTCATCAAAACAGCTGGGATGGACCCGCACACGTATTTTTGATTTCTGCCACATGTCGCTCTGTGGGAATCAGAGATGCTGGGGCTCGAGGCATGATATTAATGAGGTAAGATTTTTTTCCAGGCCTCACCGTTCCTGGATGCATTACAGGAACGAAATCTCAAGGTGGGGTCAAATATCAGCTGACCTCGTTTCCATGGGGAAATCTGAGAGTGACGCGCGACCCGTCTCCCTTGCCCCTCCAATCACCCCCTCCATCACGCTCCCCACCCCCGGGGCGTGATCATCCTGCCCCTGTACGCGATCAGCGCTGGGGGTGCTGAAGGTGACCCCCCACCCCGAGCAGAGACTAACCGGATGAGTGATGACCCCGCAATCATTTTAATTGCTTTCCCCCACAACACAAGCATCACTCATCACTCCAAAAACCCACCCAGCGAATTCAAACCACTCCAAAATACTGCCAAGGTCCTGGGGAGGTCTGCTGTGTCTAATTAACAAAAAAAAGAAATAGAAATGGAATTCGGGTCTGTAAACAGCTTCTAATGGCTCTTATCTGAAATGCTGAATCAAGATCTGGAGGCTTTTTGGTCTGCATGGTGTGTTGTCAGTATATCGAGTTTGCCCTAGCCACACTTGGATCTCTCTGTTTGAAGTGGACAGTAGTGTGGTGTAAGCGGTGAGGAGCAGGGCTGATAACCAAAAGGTTGTTGGTTCAGTTTCCCTCTGGGTCACTGCTGCTGTAGCCTTGTGCAAGGTACTTAACCCTCAGTACATATCCAGCTGTAAAAATGGATAAAATTGTAAGTCACTCTGGATAAGAGCATCTGTTAAATGACAATAATGTAATGTAATGCTGAATTCTCCTGGAAGCACCCTTCTCTCTGGTGCTTAAACCCTGTTGGGTGTTGAGGGCATGAACCTCTCATACACACCGCTGTTTGCACGAAATCGCAGCAATAGAACTGTCATTTTCGGGGTGCCTATCTGTGGCCCCCATTACAGTGGAAAGGACAAAACATCGCGCCTCAGATTTGGAGACCGAAGCTTATTGATACTTACAGAGCTGGTTTTTTTCTGTTTGAAATGAGACTGCCTTTTATTTCAGACACGCTAGATAAGCCGTGTCTCTTCCCCATGCCATTTTTTTTTTTCTTCGGTGGCTGACTGGCGGGCTCTAGTCAACCGGAAAATTATGTCCCCCCTCCCAGCACCCCTGACATAATAGGCTCTGAGCCTTTCTGACCAATGGAAGCGCCGACGGAGGGTCTGCAATATTAATGAACAGCAGAAATCATCACATCTACATGCATTGCACAATATGGCTTTGTGATGGGAAGACTTCAGGGGAGCAGCCATCCTTATCAAGATGTGAAATATGGAAGGTCAGGGTGAAAAAAAACATTCCAAAGGTCAAACAATCCAGAAGGACTGAGAAAAAAAAAACACTGAAAAATTCGATGACATCAATGAATGGCAGAAGTGTTCTAATGCAAGCACGGAGCTCCTCTCCCGGCCTGAGAGTTTCTCCAAGTCCAAACTGCTGGGATTCAATGTCAAAAGGCAAAGGCAGGTGGTGAAAATCTCTGGAAATCTCCGAAGACTGGGAATGAAACCTTTCACCCTAAAAAACATCCACCTTTATACAAAAACACACCGCTTGCCCCCTGAGCTTATCGAACGGCCCAGGCCTTCCTCCCCCTCCCGTTTCTGCAGGACGACACAGCTGCCGATGCACTCTGCGGCTTCGAGAAAATCGCCAGCGACTTGCAAATGCAACACTGTCTGCATCCACCTGACGCTCGGAGGGCAGCGGAGAGGGTTGCCCATTCCGCGCGTGAATCAGATGTGCTCCCGTTCGCAGCCCCGCTCTCTGCAGGACGCGGCGGGTGGTGAAAAGGTCCACGGAGAACGCGGTGGGACGCAGAGAGTCTGCCTCTCGTGAATGCCAGGCAGGCGTGTTTCTCCTGATGACATGTTCACATTTACAGCCTGTAAATGGCGGCAGGGTCACCCAGGGGGAAAAGGAGGGAGCTGGAGTACAAGCAGAGGGCTTTAAAAAGGAGTTTACAAAGATCAAACGGACTCAAGATGCTTTTTGCTGGGCAGTTCCACTTCATCGTCCTGCAGTATGCCTTCTCTGTCAGTTGAATTCATGCACCACGGCTACTGACTAAGTTGCCCTAGCTCTCAGATTAAAAAAATAAAACCTAGCTGGGCTATGGGTACAGCTGACAACATTAGTAATAAAGCAATATGCATGATGCATGAACATGTTATTACGTTTTCTGGTTTTGGCTTGTGCGTGAAATGAGCCGGCAGAGTTTTTGTTTATAGGCCTGTAATAGAGCTGTAACAGTCTTTTATAATGCAGTTATTACCAAGTGATCCAATAAGTGCTGAAGAAAATAACCTCTTTCAGTGCAGTGATGTTGCCCTTCACGTTTTATTTTATATTTTTAGTGTTGTGCAAGGCTTGTCTTCTTCCGGTTTGGTTTGTTTGTTTTTGAAGCCAGGGCCTTTCTGAGTCAGGGCCCTCAGGGACTTGAATAAAACACAGATCCGGATTTCCTCCTGTGAAGATGAAAGCGGATTCCTCGCCTGCTCCTCAAGAGAGGCAGAGAGCTGCTCGGAAAAGGTTACCGCCCTGAATTGACGTGTGCCATTAACCTTTCACCTCTGACCTTTCTGAGGGATTAGTTTTTCATGTTTATCGGCCCTCCAGCATCAGGGCTTAAAGTAACAAAGGGACTGGTTCAATCACAGCTCAAAGTGTAAAAGGTAAAGCATTTTTAACCCAGTGCTGCACATAAAGAAGCAAGATTTTAACACCCTGAAAAGTCATGTGACAGCAACAAGCCATTTGTGTGGCCAACATAATTGAAAACCACATATGACGTCTCCTAAAATCCATTGCTGTTTGTTAGCGACGATTGTGTGTGTGTCCAGTTTGAATTCCCATTATAACAGGTCCTTATGCCTTGTTTTGATCAATGTTGTGTTCCGACAAGGTTAATGCGCCGGCAGCTCCAGTGTTTTGCAAGATTCACGGCACAACCGACTTCAAAAACGGCACCTACTGCTAAAATGATTGAGTTTCCAAATCATTAACCTTTCATGTCCCCCCTCTCGCCTCCACGCTTGGACATTCCCGCTATCACCGAGGGCAGACCTGAGAGACGATGGCGGATTTTCTTGCCTGTTTTGGGGTCGTTAACATGAGAGCGCGAGAAACAGCACAGCGGATTTTTTCTTTTAATTTTTTTTTTTTTTTAAGTCCCCTTGAAAGCTCAACGCGGTCGAGTCCCAGGGCAGCGCTGACATGATGGCCCCTTTGCCGTGTGCCTGCAGTCAGCCACGGGGTAATAATCTGCATTGCGCCACCACAGCTGAGCTCAGCGGAAGAGCAGAAAAAGCAGCAGGGACATTCAGCCGGACAGTCTTTCCTGGGTATTTATAGCATGGAGAGCAACAAACAAAACAAATAAACAAAATACCCCCATTAAATGCTGAAAATATTTCCTATATAAATGATGATCTTATTCAGAGGTTAACAGCCTTGTGATCGATCTCATTCCAACCAGACTGTCTGGTTACGTTGTTGTAACATCACTGTGACATTTAGGAAAGTTGAAAACGCAGCTGAGAATGTCAGACGTGCGCCGAGAACTTTACGGGTTTCCTGGGACCACAGAATCTCTCAGCTCTCAGCTCCCCTAATTCTTTATCCAATATTTAAAAAATTGGAGTTATAGATGGAGGGGAGCATTTCTAGAAAACTCCCAAATTCCTGGACCCTGCTGTGTGTTCTGCCCTCTGGTACTGTAACAAACTGCCACGTAGCTTCACCATCTTGTATTGATTTAAGACATTCAACCCCATTTTTTTCATTTTTATTTTCTTCATGATGGCCCAAGGGGGGGTCAACAATCTTGTCCTTACAGCCAGGTGTGATTCCTGGTTCTGACTCTGCGCCAAAAATGGAATTCCTAAAAATGAACATGCTGTAATTGTCAGCAGTGTATGTATTATATCTCTCTGGACATTGGTTCCACATAATAATAATAATAAGAAGAATAATAATAATAGTCACAGTAATGAAAGAAATAATCCAGTTAGTGAGGTGAGTGTTTGCTTGATACTTTTATCCTGGCAGAGAAAAAAAATCCGCTGAGGATAAATAAATAACCAACGTGATGCTGAGATTTGGGGCATGATTTCAGAGGCTGCGTTTATTTTTCATGATGGCCACAGTAATATTTCATCGCAGAGGTGGAGGGATTGCATCGGGGCCATCAGTGAAATGACTGCTACATGTGGCGGTGCTCCAAGGAGATTATCCAGACAGAGGCAGATTAAAAGATGGATGCAGAAAAACTGGAGATGGAAAGCCAACGCGTCCTCTTTTCGCACGGATGGTCTGCTTTTTCCGGCTGTCACTTCATGGGAATAATCCCCCCATGTCCTGTGATGTAACATGTGTTATCAGCAGGGGATCATCTACATACAGGACTGTCTCAACTGCAAAACATCTCTCTCTCTCTTGCTCTGTCCCTTGCTTTCTCTCTCTCTCCCTCTCATTTCTCCATTTTTTTTACTCTTTAAATTTCTTTCTGATGTTCTTTCGCTCTCCCTTTCTGCTCTCTAATTCTCTCTCTCTTCTGTTTCACTGTCCCTCTCTCCTCTTTCTGTTTCTCTCTCTTTCTCTCCCTCTCTCCTGTTATTTCTCCAGTTTTTTTTACTCTTTTGCTTTTTTCCTGCAGCTTTTTCTCTCTACCCCCCTCCTTTTCCTGTTTCTCTCATTCTTTTATTCTCTCCCACCCTTCTGTCTCCTTCCCTCCTTCCTTTTCTGTCCAGTGAAATATGCCTCTCTCCTCTCACGCATGTTTAATCACTAAATGATGTGTTGGAGTCCCAGTAGCAACGCCAGCGTATTGTTCAGATCCTCCACTGATGTGTTTCCTGGTTTTCCCTCCAAATCCAGGAGTGTAAACAGACTGCAGAATCTAGGCCACGGCGCTCCAATCCAGCAGTGTCTCTGTGCGTGGGACTGAAAACAGCAGCTCAACAGGTGCCATTCATCAGCTGCGAGTGTTTCACTGGCCTTTTCACTCTCTAGTGGTAAAAAGCTCTTACTGTGGGAGCTACTCAGCAAGTCAATGAGGAAGACTGATGCCTTTTCAAGCACAGCCTAATGAGAGAGACACACGCACACACAAACACACACACACACACACACACACACACACACACACACACACACACACACACACTCACACTCACACTCACACTCTGAGTGACAGCAGTGTGCAATTTGCTGCTGTGTGTTTGAGGCGTGAGGGGGACCAATCGGCCCTGCACTCCCCCGGGACCCTGTGTCACACCGGGCCTCGTTTGACTGTGTGATCCTCCTCCCCTCCTCTCCTCCATCCGGGCTAAAAATACTGCGCGGGGGTCTCTGCTGCTCGCGTGAGTCACCCCGAATCAGAGCCCCCCCGGCAGGAAAGCGTGCAGAGAGGGAGACAGCAGTACCCTGCTCACGCTGCACCTGTGAGCGCAGCTAACGCAGTGAAGGGAGGAAACCACACAGCGCACGTGACTCTACCCCCACCCCCACTCCATTCCCAAACACTGCCCCCCCCCGCTCCCCCCACTCCGATCCCAGGGCCAGACACAGATGACAAGAGCTGCTGAACTAAAAAGAGAAACACACATGTGACCCCGCTGTTGCTAGCCAATATCAAAACAGCCTGGCTGCCATGTCTTCATTTAATAAACACCCCCTCACTCACACACACACACACACACACACACACGTGCACGCACACACACACACACACACACACACACACACGCATGCGCCGCGCACACACACACACACACACACACACACACACACACACACACACACCCTTTACCTTTGGGGCTGGGATTTTTGCTAAGATTATAAAATAAACTAAAATAAAAATAAACAGAGATTGTGCTTTTCTGTTTTCAAATATGACTCTGAATGAATTTGTGAGCAAAAAAAAAAAAAAACACATTAAAAGAAACCCCCAGCAGGAGGTGGGTAGGTGAGCGCCGTCTCGGTGAGCGCCGTCTCCGTGAGAGCGCTGACAGCACCACGCTGAACTCGGGTGACCTTTGTAATCTGCTCATGCGGCAGCTGGGGGGCCGGCCCAGCATGTGCTTTTCAAACTTCACAGCAGATGCAGGTGACTCATTTCCCACAACTGTCAGTGAATCGCACCTCTATCGCCGACTTCCAAGAACACACAAAGAGGTGGGCCCGTTCAGGCTGATAACACAACCGCAACTTATGACGTGCAAGTTCCACACGTGTATGTAAGTCTCGCCCATTCACAAGCTCAGAATAAAACAAAATAAAACACCACAGATGTGTAGCTTGTAGAACACAGCCTCCTGAGTGTTGTTCATACAAAGGCCAAGGCCTGCAGTAACACACAGACAGGCGAAAGACCGAACCCCTGACCTGACGGCCGTTTTCTCGGTGGCTCCGGGACAGTCGGCCGCTGGGAGCTCTTCCGCCAGGATCTCCTCTGGGCTCCGCGGGTCCACAGGGATTGCGGGCTTCTCCTTGTCTTTGTCCCTGATCCCGATCCCCGCCGTGATGGCGTTCCACAGTGCATTCTGGGATTTGGAGCCTGGAACGGAGGCCAAGACAAGGGTGTTCTATTCACTGAACAGATATTCAGCTCTTTGTACTTCTGACTGCACTGCTTCAGTCAATATCTTAATCAAAGCTGGAACTGATTTTTAAGGCTTTCTGGAAAAACAACAACTACATCTACAACAAAACATAATTTAGAAATGACTAACAGCCCGTTTTGGGGAAAAACACTAAGAGCTATGTCTTTCTGCCATCTAGTGGCCATATAGAGCAAACGCAGTGCATTGTCTAGAATAAACCCACAGGTAACTGAAGTGAAAACATAATAAAGAAACCTTACTATTATGAGTATGTAAGGTTTAACATGTCACTATGTTTGTTGTTTGTTTCCATATCCATAGTATGGAATCCCTAGTATGTGTCCCATATTTCTCTTCAATAGTGGGGCGGCACTGTAGCATAGCGGTGAGTAGCAGGTTGCAGGGGCATTGCTGTTGTACCCTTGGGTAAGGTACTTACCCCAGAAGTGCCTCAGTAAATATCCAGCTGTGTAAATGGATAACATGTAAAAACTGTAACTGATGTAAGTTGCTCTGGTTAAGAGTGTCTGCTAAATGACAATAGCACAATGTCATATTTGCAGCATTCCATACAGTGCATGCAGTGACACCAGCACTGCAGTTCACTAATACCTGATCCTGTCTTTTCACACACACACACAAAAACACACACACACACACACACACACACACACACACACACACACACACACACACAAACACACACACACATACACACACACACACAGAGGACACTGGAGTACAGAAGAAGCATCTGGAGAGGAACACTCACGGGAAAACCTGGCCAGCGGCCGGCCGTGACTCTCGGTATCTTCATTCGCAACTGCAGAGACAGGGCAGAAAGGAGAGGGGATGAACGTGTGACTTTTAAAAGCTCTTCAGCTTGTAACAGCTGTGAAAGAGTGCAATAAATAAGGGCATGAAATACAGTATAACAAGCCTGTCAAACCTACCATCCACTTACTGTATCATTCACTGGACACACAACGTTCATGTCTGTGTAAAATCTCCCAAGTCCCAGCAATGTTTACACTTCAACAGAAAGAGAGGGAGAGAGGGTGAGAGAGAGGCAGAGAGATGAGAGTGAAGGAGTGAGAGAGAGGGAGAGAGAGATAAGGACGGGGGAGAGATGAGACTGAGGGAGAGCGAGAGGGGGAGGGAGAGGGAGAGGGAGGAAGAGTGAGGGGGGAGAAAGAAGGAGAGAGACATGGAAAGATAAGGAGAGGAAGAGGAGGGTGGATGAAGGCTAGCATCACAGCACCAACTGGTGGCTAACGTGTTAAATGGTGCAGTATTCCAGCCGTCAGTACTGGCCTGGACCTTAGGCCAGTCTTCTGTTGTGTAATGGCGTACATAGAGCAGGTTTGTATTGATTATCCCTAGTGAAGTGCTGTCAGGGGTAATTTAAAGCAGGCATGGTGCGGGGGGGGGTGGGGGTGGGGGGCAGTGGGGTGGGTGGAGGGGGCAGCTCTTGTGTTTGGCCTGCTGTCAGACACCCCTGCTGTTTCCCAAAGCTCAGGAGACGTCCAGCACCAGGGACAGCGGTGGACTCCCAAATCCACTCACACACCTGAGAGAGGCTCTATGCCGTCCTCAGGCCTTTTATAAAGGCAAACAGACGTGCGTAAAAACAGCTACCATCCACGTTTGGCCTTCCCACTAACCTTCACCGAACAAAAGGTCCGCGTTCCAGCCGGCCGAGCCCAGGAGACGAGGATAACTGCCTGCTTATTTGTCTTATTTCTCTGTTTTTTGCCTTTTGTTTTCTCTCCAGCGCAGGAAATGGAACAGCCCTGAATCTGACCCACTTTGCCTTTTGTTTGAGCTCTTATCTGATCCAAACCCCAGCGGCTAATATAATCAAGCACTGCTACGGGAACAGCCATTAGCTAAGGTACGCATGCAGCACAATGGAGCTGGCCTCTGTGCCATTAGAGCGCTTTTGTTATGAAAACAGAGGGACCTGAGCATCAGGCAGACAGCTTTCGCAAGAGCTCTTTACATGCTAAAGCTAGCCGCCTACCAAAAAAACATAACGCATAAAACTAGCCCCACTGCAACCAAAAAGGCCGTAATGTCATGGAATGCTGGGGAAGACTGTTAAATTAATCTCAGACACTAACACTAATCCAAAGCACAGTATGTTCTGAGTGTTGGAAAGGGGCTTTGAGGCTTAAGCACTGCACATGCCCAGTTATGCTCAACTTATATTTTACAGTTTCATTATACTGATGTACCAGTGTGGCTTGGTCTGTACTGTACTATTAGACTATTGAAGCATACAGACACAAGTATAAAGGACTTTAATGGCATTACAATATCACGCAGAGTCATTGTGGAGTAAACGTAACTGAAACTGTTTTACAGGATGGTTCAGATACAGAATACAGTTGTCAACATCACACTGCAAGATATACCCTGTTACTGCCACTGAGGGGTGCTGTTTCCAAACACACTGCATTCAGCACCCTACCACTGTACTTACTAATGCCTGTTTGTGCTATTCATAACGGGCAGAATGTTTTCTCAATTCCACTCTTTTATTGACTTATGTTTGATGCTTTTTTTTTTCATATATAACTGCCCCCTGTTCACAGTCCAGTGACTTCAATCTGCCATTTTTTGAGCACCTTGTATTTTCCCTCCTTTCTCTACCTGATCTCCTTTCTCAGAGATCTGACATGGGGGGGTGATACCATGGTAACACATACCTCGCCACATTATGCCGGCTTAATGTGATTACCGCAGGTGCAAATTAAGGGCAAATGACACCGAACCCACCAACATGGCCCTGCACAGCACCAAGCCCTTTAAGTTATCGGTTGCCATGACGATCCCATCTCTTTAAACAGTGCGGACGGCGCTGACGGCGCCGGGTCTGTGACATTGGGGGGGTTGGGTTTGTGGCAGGATGTCATCATGCTACTCGTTGAGGTAGAAGTCCTGCTTGTGTGGAGCCGTGCCTCTTAACAGGTCCTTACAAACATCCTCGCAATGTAAATGGCCCGTTCAAAACACAGCCACGCCTGTAATTATCCAATCAGTCTAGAAACAAATTCGATAAATATCAGGAGACATTATAACGACCATGCAATAAAAAAAAACGTGGCACCCCAGACAGGCAAGTTGGGGGCTTTGTGAACATCTCCCTAGAACCTAGAGAACCTAGAGTGAGTCATGATTGGTGGTGGCTGGTGGTTAACTTGATGTGATGGTAACAGGTAAACATGTTCAGGTGCGCATAGCCCTGCTTGTAGATGCCAAATGTTCTGTGGGAAGATTAATCCCATCCTTCTTCATGTTCTTGTGTGGAGTTTGATCTGCATCCGCTGTGTCCTGCTGGCCCAGTTCCACATGATTCTGCCCGCGCATGAACTCCGGCACGCACACGCTCTCCTGATAATGCAAAACTGACACGCGCCCAGGAGCGCCTGAGTGAAATTTGACACGCGCGCTTTCCGGGAAGCCGCGTAATCCGCAACAGGGTCTCGTTGCGGAGACAGATCCTCGTGCATCCCTTCTCCAGAGTACTCCAGGTTAAACTGCCCTCACAGACACCCGAGGCCGCGTCCTCTTCAAGAAAAACTGCAAAATAACCTCGCGGTTCATCGTTTCGCTGTTGGCGGCATGTACTCATCCGCTCACAGAGCATCACACTATCGGGAGTGGGTGAGTGTTGTGTTGCTGTGGCAGCCGCAGGAAGCTTTCAGAGGCCAGAGATGTCCTCAGGGCATCAGAAAGCTCACGTTACCCCAGTTAAGAGCGCAGTCGATAAATCCGGCCGATAAGCAGACCCGGGGAAAGTGGGGTCATGCAGGGATTCGCTGAGAGACCGTGATGAACCGGGCCCCCCGGGACAGGAGGAGAGTGTGCTTCACAGAATGGGGACATTGATTTCCAATGACACAAAGAGAGAGGGGAACACCAAGTGAAAGGTACAGAGAGTGAGGTGTTTGCATGTGCGTGTGTGTGTGTTCAGATCTGGTCTTATCAGGTCTCTCAACTGGTCTACGTGTCCTTATTTGTCTGTTTTAATTACAAGCCACAGATTTTTATTTGAATAGATGAGATATATTTGTTTTTTCAAAAAAGTCCATTTTATTGTAGATTTTTTCCCCCCACAACCTGACTGATAATTGATACTTCCTTTTCAACTACCACAATCTTAAAAGTGGCATCGTAACTCCTTCTCAATCCTGTGGACACTTCTCCAGCTCTTTTTTAAATAAAAATTTGAATTAATTTTGCAGAATATACAGAGCAGCAGAGAGCATAACATAAAGCACACTACAAAGTTACACTTCTGCCCCCTAAACTGCCACTCCACCCCCACCCCCACCCCTCACCTTCCAGCCTGTGCCCAGCATGAGTACACGTCTCTCAGCACTCCGGCCCCCTAGCTGTTGTTTTTTGTGTTTTTCCCCTCCGTCATTGTTGTCCGTGTGCTTTTGTTTTCCTTACGTTCTAGCCCTGCCCCGATCCCCGCCCGGTCCCCGCCTGCCTGATTGCCTGATCACCTCCACCTGCCAGCCTGCTCACCTGCTTCCCATCATCTCGTCAGCTCTGCCCTATATATCACCCTGCATGTCCCTGTCTCGTTGCTAGTTTGTTACAGTGTTTCCTTGCCTGTTTCGTCCCCGCCGTTGCTTGTTATTGAGATCACCTGTTCCTGACCCTGCCTGTGACCCGACCTGGTTTTCTGCCGACCGTTTTTGCCCCGATTGCCTGATTGCCTGCCTGCTTGGTCCCTGCCCCTGCTTGACCCTGCGATCGCCCCTGGATTTGCCCACGGACTGCCTGCCTGTTCTCGACCCTGCCTGTTGTCATTTTCGGTATTCTGTCTCGCACTTCGATAAACTTGCTTGGAATCTGAAGCTTACGTGGTCCGTGCTTGAGTCCCGGTCTGAGCCTTGACAGACTCATCTCTGAAGTGGCATTTTTAAAACATATATTTCCTTAAATGCTGGCCCATACAGTTTATATGCCGTCCTGTATCCATTATATTTTGACAACGTGAAAATATATTCCTCAGAATATGGACTTTACAGTTAATCACATACTGCTAATAATATTGGATTACATGTATATAACACTTTTCAAGCTTTTCAAGTTTATCAAAGTGCTTTACAGTTGGGGGTTACTTCAACACTAATCATGAACGGCAGCCATCTTTCACCAGAACACTCATCGGATGACATTACTAACATATATTCAGTAATATTACGGATTAACTTCTCTCTCTCTCTCACACACACACACACACACACACACACACACGCACGCACGCATGCACGCACTCACACAGAAAAATCTTTCAAAATACTTCACTGAACTCACTCAAAAACTTTTCACAGCCAGTATTTGCTTTCAAGCCACGTTGAAGAAGTTGTCTGAGGAAAACTACAACATCTTGAAACCTGCTGTCTCTCTGAATTTGATTGGTCTCTGATGCAGGAGCTCCGCCCCTCTGGATGTCACCGAGCTGTGTTCCATGCCAGGCTTGCCACCTCATTACCACCAACACCAGAGTGTTTTGACACTGAATGTTAAGTCTCAGAACAGCAGGGTGAAGACCGTATGGTGTCTTGAGGTAATGAATTACACGTCATGCGTTTGTGGGTATTCATAGCACAGTAATTCTCAGTTATCAGCAGGTTTGTAAATCTTCAGTTATGCCTTTCCTCTGTATTTAATTAGTACTGCTGCCATGATATGCCTGCACTATAAAGGTGAGTTCCTCTGACAGTATGGTTATGAAAACCCTACAAACACCCCCGCTGTCTGTAATGTAAAACCTTAACACAATCTCCTCTACAACCAAGAACACAATCAATAACACAAAACCTTAATTCAGTACCCTCTACAGTCAAGAACATGGTCGATAAGAAAACCTTAATCCCTTCTCCCTTTCAACCAAGAACACAGTCAGTAACTAAAACTGTAAATGTGTTCTCCACCTCTGCCTACAGTTCCATAAATAACAAGCTGATTGAGTTCAGTGAGCCCAAAAAACAGAGCAGGACCTTGAAGCTATGAAGTGACAGCTTGTATCTTAATAAAAACCTGTGTGCCGTTTCTTTTTCTCTCTCTTTTTTTTTTTTTTCTCCTCCCTGCATGGTCATTAATGGGAGACTCTACCGGATAAGCGTCTCCCTTAGCGTGCAGTTTCTCAAAGCGACCAGCGGGTGCCAAGCTGAAAGCTGGCTGGCACAATTACTGGCCAGATGCCCTTAATGAGGTTCCTGCTGCTGCTGCCGCCGCCGCTGCTGCACCCGCAGCCAACGCTAACGGCGAGCCCCGACCCATCGCGCCACATCCCTGCCTCCCCTGGTCGCCATGGTGACAGTAATGACTCTACAGGCCTGGCTTAAGGCAGGGCGGAGGGGAAGGGGGGGGGGGGAGGGCAGAACAGAGCAGGGTGGACAGATCAGAGGGTGTGCAGTTGTTAGATTGCTTTTACACTCTGTCCGCTGAGGAACCACCCCATCCTCCCGCGAGGGCTTTGTGTTGCACAGGGGGTGAAGTCCACCTCTCACCTCCTGTCTGTCCGACCGCACACAAAACGCACACATCCATGGGTAATTCTAACAGCGTGTCTGACTTACTGAACGCAACTCTTGGGTTGCCCTCCTGTTTCTGCGGGTCACGCTTACATTAGCAGCAGGCTGACGATGTTAGGAGTTTACACTCTCTGTGCTGTTTTGTGCACAATTTATCAGCAGGGAATACAACAAACATAGTACAGCAGAGAGGCAAAAAGAGTAGGTACTTATAATATATAAAATATATTTGACATATACTTGACAGTGTTACACCACAAAGTGGGTAACTTTTGTGGTTGCTTTGAAATGGTAAACAAGCATCTCTTAACTGAGGGAGGGCACTTTCGGTTTATCCCTCAACAAAATAAAATGCGGGTTGTTTGCAACCTAAATAATGACACTTTCCCCAACCCCCATCGGTACAGACAGCTAACTTTTTCACATCAGCATTTCAGTCTGTAGCATAATTAAACTATCTATCCATATATATATATATATATACATATTTTATTTTATATATACATACTGTATTTCTCATGTGTATTCTCCTGTTAAAAAACACATTTATTTAGCTTCTACTAGCCAATGTTCATGGTGAACACACAGCTAAAAAAGAGCAAAAAAGAAACAGTTGAATTTGTGGTCGTTCATTCGTAAGCATTTGCGTAGCTGAACACACCTCTGTTGTTGCTGGGGGAAGCGCTGCAGGACAGAGACCTGGCGAGATGCTCTGTGGTCGGAGCATGGTGAGTCACAGTCAGTTAAGGTCTGCTAAAGTCCTTGACCTTCTGGAATGTGCACGCACTGCCGTAACACAGTCTCTGATAGCGCCATGCCAGGGTCCCTTAACACAGAGTCCATTAACACAGGGTCCCTTAACACAGAGTCCATTAACACAGGGTCTCTTAGGGCAGAGTCCCTCAGCGCAAGGCTACTGTAGCGCAGAGTCCCTTAGTGCACAGTCCTTTAGCACAGAGTCCCTTAGTGCACAGTCCTTCAGCACAGGGTCTCTTAGCGCAGGGTCCCTTAGTACAAGGCTTCTTTTGCGCAGGGCTCCTTTAGCACAGAGTCCCTTAGTGCAGGGTAACTTTTGCAGAGGGAACCCTAGCTCAGGTCTCTTTCCCTCGGCTCTCAGTACGCATATGGACTCCCGGCAATGCTGTGCGTGTGTGTGTGTGTGTGCGCGCATGTGTGTGTGTGTGCGTGTATGTGTGTGCATGGCGACCTTGCTTATCCAGATCAACAGGCAAAGCAAAGCCACAAAAGCATATGAAACGAGACCACATGAGCCAGGGCACACGGAGGAAGTGACAGGCCACATCTGAACGCAACCTGTCACACAGCGCTGTATCAGCCAGTGCCATACTGAGGACAGATAAACCGCTCAATAGAAACCATTTAAAAATCAACAGCTGGTGTCAAAGTGCAACAATACGCTACAGACATAAACAATGATAAGAAAGGGCAGCAGTGTGGCAGAGTGTTAAGGAGCAGGGCTTATAACCGAAAGGTTGCTGGTTCAACTCCCACTGCTGTCCCCTTGGGCAAAGTGCTTAATCCACGATTGCCTCAGTAAATATCCAGCTGTATACATGGATAACATGTAAAAACTGTAATCTATGTAAGCTAGTCTGGATAAGAGCATCTGCTAAATTACAATACTGTAAGGTAATGAAAGATTTAAGTGTAATAAGGTAGCATGATACGGGTATATAACAGGTGGTAAGACATTATAACACATCCATAGGGGAGGTTGGATTTCCTCCTTCCATTTTTCTGGCCATTTTTCCTACTCCTCCTCCCTGCATCTGTGGAGGCCCTCTGGGGCTTTCTGTTAGATTACATGACTTGTTGTGTCTTACCATCCATTACCACGCCAGAGAAGAAAGTGGAAATCGCCCACTTGTGATGCACATGCAAATTTAAATGCATGACAATGTCAGCCAACAGATAATACATCAACAACACGTTACATTAACAGCACTTTACATTAACAGAAATGAATTTTGGAGTTTCCAGCAATATACAGTGTCGTTTCTGCAGCAGCTGTCTACTTGCATGACTGAAAATGAACTTTAGATGATCAAAATATACAAGCCTGTAAAAACAGGATAAGGTACACCAACCCTGCTTTTCACTGCTTCTTTTACCAAAGGGGTGCTCATCTGGGTAGAAGGTTCATCCAGCTTTATTACAGCTGAGATACCCTGTAAAATGACCTGGGGACATTAGGATAACTAGTGCTCTTTCAGCAAGGCTCGGTCAACGAAACAAACAAACAAAAAAAAAAACCCACACACACACACACAAATATTGCACTTTCACCTGCCTAATTCAGCCCCGAAAAACAGAGCCGTACTCAATTTACACCTAACTGCCAACACCTGAAGGATTCACAGCAGGAGACAAAGGGCCGAAGACTCTAATGACTCATTTGAAGTCATTTGTAAAGCAGGTCGTTGAGTCATTAAGTATCCCTATCGCATAATCAGACTCCATAGGGAACAAGTAACTGTGTGAGGGCTGGCACATATCTGGACACAATGGCTGTCCAGAGACATCACGCTAAAGCTATAAATTTCATACACAGATTCGTTTAAAATGAACTGCCCTTAAATCATTTTCCTCAACTTGAAAACACCCCCTTACAAGGTGTTTTGTTTTCCCAGCATTCTCTGTGCCTCTTTTTTTATTGGATTGTATTAGATTTGATCTGAACAGTAAAGTCACTTCATTAAATTACTGTGGCATGTGCTGACAACAGAGAAAAACTTCCACAATTTTCTTTTTTCATCATGTTAAGCTTAACATCATTTGAACAAAATGGAACGTCATTTAGTTAATTTAGCTGCACTAAAAATTCTCATAATGTTTATGCAATGTAGCAAATTGCTACAATGATAAACTAGACGTTTTTTTTGTGAGCAGGAATAAAACAAAGATACAGACACAGACAAGGCTAACACTGCTTGAGCAATCCTGAAAGTACAAGACTTTGGTGAGTTTGGCGAGACTGATTTAAGGTCAGTCTCAAAGAGAAGTAATCACAGCATGATCTGATGAACCTTGCAGGAGCTTTGATTCAGGATCATATAAGTATTTTACAGTCATCAGAGAATGTCGCACTGAAAGCTCTCCCACCTGATGCCTCTTTTACTTCATATACTCAGCCATGTACACTCTCTCACACATTCACTCACACACACACACACACACACACACACACACACACACACACACAATTCACTCACTCATACTTATGCACTCACTCACTCAAACTCTCTCACACACACACACACACACGCATTCACACACACACACACACACACACACACACACACACACACACACACACACACTGCCGTTCTTACCGATGGTGAAGCTGAACCCGTCGATGCTGAAAGTGGCGCTGCGACCTTTCTTAAATCCCTGCTTCCTGGAGCTGGGCTCCATCTTTTCTTTTTCCTCCTTTGTTTTTTCTTTATTCTCTCCTCCAGCGTGAGTTTGTTGTCTGTGCGGAGGGTTGGGGGTGGGGGTGGGGGGCGGGGCAGCAGACGGGGGGCGGGTCAGGGGAGGTTGTGAGGAGCAGCGCAGGGTGTGATCAGCGAGTGTCTCTGACCAGGCGCCAGTCGACCCCCTGGCGAATCTTATCCTCCGGGGGTCCCTCCAGTTCGTCTCTCCACAACCCCCAGAAATTAAGCTCCCCCCCCTCAGAGTCCTGCCTCCTCACCTGGGCAAGAAGCGGGATTCTCTGCTCTCCCTACACCAGAGGCAACAGCTCACAGCTGCTCCAGCCTGCAAGTCCTGCTCCCTGCTCTCTCTCTTTCTCGCTCTCTCTCTCTGCCTCTTTCCCTCCCTCTCCTTCTCTGTCCTTTTTTTACCTTTCCTTTTCTTTCCCTCTGCTCTCTCTCGCTCTCCTTCCCTTCCTCTTTTTTTTATCTTTCTTCCTCTCTCAGCCTCTCTGTCCCTTTCTGTCTCCTCTCTCTTTCTCTCAGTCTCTCTCCCTCACCTCTCTCTCTCTCTCGCTCTCACTTGCGCTCTCTCTCTCTCTCTCTCTCTCTCTCTCTCTCTCTCTCTCTCTCTCTTTCTCTGAGTGGAGAGAGCCAGAGACACAGACGCACACAAACACCGTGACGTGTCAGTCATCCACTTACTCCACAGAGAGAGCGCGTGCGGGAGTGAGAAATTGGGAACGAGAGAGAGATGGAGAGAGAGTGAGCGAGTGAGTGCCTGAGAGTGTGTGCGCATCTGCCTGATAGCTGTGCTATCTTTCCTCTTTGTGTCGTGGGAAATGGGAACACTCCGCTGTGGTTTTCGCTGCCCTCACAGAGAGCGCGCCTGCTAACAGCATCTGAGCGCTCAGGGCTAATAATTAGGACTCCTGTCAGCAGCCACTCATTGCAGTGCTGCTCTGTCCCCCACACCATGGCTCTCCTCTCAGGTACCCTGTGCCTTTCACCTTTCACCTTTCACCCAGGTGAAATGCCCTGGGTCTGCTGGCTTGGTGACGAAAACACAAGACCCCGAAAAACCCTTATGACTCAGTCTAACTCCTGTCAGGGAAAATTATTCAGCTGCTCTCCGGTTACAAAAAAATTAACTATGAAAAATAATAACCCATTTCTAGTTTAGATATTCCCCTGATGCCATTTCCCTGCACACTTTTCATGAAGCTCCCCAAATTTCCAAAAGAAGAACAACTTCGCCTCGCAGGTGTTCCATTCCCCCTCCGGGGGAGACATGTTCTGAAGGTGGCGACCCTCTGAAATCTGGCACTTTCAGGGGAAGCAGAACAGGCTCTTCCCAGCGAGTGTTGTTTTACCACATGGACATGGACACCTTACCCAACCCCCACACCCAAGAGTGAGGAGAGCTGTTAGTCATGGGAGAGAGAGGAGACAGAGGGAAAGGTCAGAGGAGCACCGTGTAGCAGGAGAGGAGAGGAGTTGGTGTGTTCATGGAATACAGTGTCAAGTGCCACTTGCTTCTCATACGGATAAAAGGAAAACGATGAGTTCTCTAATGATTATAATAACAGTAAGAATAATACAACTGATGATATTGTGATAATGACGATGATGATGAGGATAACAGATTTTAGACAGTTTTACTTTTGATCACAATTCTTGAGCCTCCTTTTATTAAAAACAAAACAATAATCATTTCTAAGCAAGTTTAAGTTCAGGCTTTCCATGATAGCTTAATGTTGTGTTGTGGCAGCTGCTTATTGCCAATGTAACCATGTGCAGTGCGGTCCAGTTGTACCAAACCATCTGCAGGCACGCTACGCCACATTCAGGCCACTATGACAAAAGACCCAGGACTCCCGCACAGGAAAGAGCCGCCTCTCTTACTTCCTCTAGGGGGCAGCATTACCACCACAAGCTCACCATACCTACAGGATGTGCTTTACAAAGAAACTCAAACTCAAACGCAAGACATAAAAATCTGGACGGCAAAAAATTTTGTGAAAAATAACGGCCAAATTCCTGATTTTCACAGATGTCTATCAGCAGCTGTGACCACTGAGTGGCATTCTCTGTGTGAGACTTTGGAGACCCAGGGGTGACTCTCGGCTCCTGTGGGTCTCTCTGTCCCCCGAGGGAGGGAGTAACATGAACACGCAAGGGCCTGGATTTGGTCTCATCTTAACAGTCTTAACTTTAACGCTTAACGCTTTCCTTAACTTTAACATCACCAGGGCACCCATTAGCTTAACGCTCAGACTGAAGCTGCTTCCAGGCTACGGTTTTGGCTCACCTCATGGTAAAGCTTTGCTAAAGTGTAGAAGGTAGACTTCACATCACCACCATATCCCCCTAAATGATCTTAATTAAAGCAAGAGTTCGATTGGCTGGTGTATCTTTAAACACAGCGTGAGGAAGCTAAATAGACTCAATGTGTATTTTCCCATGTTAAAGAAAGGTACTTACACCTGCCACTTCTGCATAAAGATGAATAAAGCAGTCAAAGCTGTCTATGCCCGTGTCATGTTTTCAGGATTTTAACAGAGAAGCACCTTTTCACCTTTCCAGGGAGAGAAACCTCCATCATTTCTGCTGCTGCATCTGTGTCAGTGAATTGGTCACTCGACCATGGCGCGCACACACACACACACACGCGCGCACACGCACACACGCGCACACACACACTTCTTCAGCTGTAATAATGGGTATTGACAGGGTTTTAATGTGCCGGTGGCTCTCTCAGCATTGCCAGGCCTGGCACACACTTTGAGCCTCAGCTGAGGAAAATTTCACCGTCACCTGGCAACTGCGCAAGCTTCCCACTCGTCTCTCCTCAGAGGGTTCCGTGCTTTGCGGGGGGACTCGAAGGGTTAACGGAATGAGAGCGTGGAGGCTTCTTCAGAGGCTGCTTGGGTTGGCATGATTTCACCATACGCTTTTTCACTTTTGGAAGCCCTGTCTCTGCCGGTGCCTGCCAGGAGACACAGCACGCAACAGATGGCACTTCCACATGGTTTTTGAATGCCTGTGTTTTATGGCTCATTTAGTCAAAGTAGGAATATTATTAGGGTCTTTGAACAAGTCACAGAAGGTGTCTTTTCATTCAGTTATTAGTCTCTGGTTTGATATTCTGTGGTATTGAATAATTCAAATGCCTTACGTTTTGTGGATGTAGGCAAGTCAAACATAGTTAGATAAGTGGATGAGTAAATGTCAGAATTAGCGACCATGGGCTACGGTTTGAGATGCTAAGCGTTTAAAAGCTGCACATACATCCCTGCTTCACAGAATGCACCTGTTCTGGTGGCACACAGTTCCTGGAATTCACACCTGTGCATTTAGCTCCGCTGAGGATAGCAGCTGCTATTTATTCCACTGCTGAGTATAATGATTTACTCACACACACACACACACACACACACACACACACACATACACTCACACACACACATACACTCACACACACACATGCATACACACACACACTCTCACACACACACACACGCATACACACACACACTCTCACACACACACACACACACACACACTCACACACACTCACACACACACACACACACCATACATACACACACACACACACCATACACACACACACACACATACACACACACACACACAAACACACACATGCATGCATGCACGCACACACACATATGTGTGCAAACATATTACTATGTTGTCCTCTTGGAAAAGTGTAATAATCTTCAGCTGGAACTGACTTCAAAAACCATTGGACAGTACTGAAACAAAATAAATGGAGAGATTTTTTATCATCTCTCAAACCAGCATTCATGTTTCCAGCCACCCATGTTCTCCTGCCTGCGTTCACCTTCAAACCCAAGGCTTCCTCACCTAAAACTCTCCTTTACCCTCAGTAATAAACCTATGAGAATCAGGGCGCGAGTTTTCAGCCATAGTTTGTTTACTGCCGTTTTGCCTCTGCCTCCAGAGAAAGGAGCCCGTATTTGAACCGTAAACACCACGGTTCACCCACCCCGACGGTCTGCTGCTTTGCCAGAGCGACCGCGGTAAACAGCCAGAGTTCAGTGGCCTACGGTGACCGAGAGAGTGTCACGTGTCACCCCTCTGACAGGCAGAAGGAGAGGGGCTGGTTTCGGCTCGTTCGGCCAGCGGTGCGGAGGCGTTTAGACACAGAGCTGCGTCTGACTGTGTCCATTCACTCCACAGACCCTGCTCGGGGGCTTCAAAAGGCCGCGGTCCTTCAGAATCATCCTCTCCTCTCCCTCCGGTTTCCATAGAAACTGGGAATGTACTTCTTATGGTGTTACTCGACCTGGTAGGGTTTTATATATTAAAATGAATACTGACTGAGTCAGTACTGGTGACATACATTGATCTGCAGTGTTCTGTGTTTTTTTAAAACATTTCCTTTTCACTTAAGCAGTTGTTGAATGAGCTTTGCTTCAGTAGTGATGAGCATCAGACAGTGAACATTCAGTGACAGTGAATATTCTTTGTTTTAGGGTTTAGATCAGGGTTAGGTTAGGGTTGGAGTTAAGGTCGGGGCTGGGGGTTGGGTCAGAGTTTGGGGTTAGGGTTGGAGTTGGGTAGAGTAGAGTAGGAGTTAGAGTAGGGTTTCATTTAGGGCAATGGTTGAGGTTATGGTTAAGGGTAAGGTTTCAGCTGGGGTTTGGGTCAGGGTTGGGGCTGGAGTTTGATTTAGGGTTAGGGTTGAGGTTAGGGTTAGGGCTGCAATAAGGCTTTGATATGATCCAAAACCCCCAGGAGTGAGATCTGAGTGTAAAGTGGATGATGGAATCATGATGACTGGACAACATCCCCTGTTAGCACACCTGGCTGCAGGACAGCCAAACACTCCACGGACCAATCAGGGCAAAGGTGCAACACACACACACACACACACACACACACACACACACACACACACACACAGTCTCTGTCTTTCATACAAAATCTTTCACACATATACACACACATGCAGTCTCTCTCTCTCTCTCTCTCTCTCACTCACACACACACACACACACACACCGTCAGACTGATCCCTCTACATCTATGCATTACACAGGTCTCCCTCTGTCTCTCTCTCTCTGGTTTTTCGGAGGGAGGGAAGGGCTTTATAGCGGTACCCGTTCCCATGCCGCCACGCCCCGCTCTGACACCCTGTCATCTACAGAGAGCACAGCTGTGCCTGGGCACACTCCCAGCTGCCTCACCTCTCCCCCACGCCTCTCACCACACACTCAATTACTCTGTCTGTTCTCCTCTACCTCAAACAATCACCCCTCTGCCTCTCTCTCCACATTCATTTCCCTCCTCCTCTTTCCAGCGCTCCCTCTCCCTGTCTCTCCTAATCTCTCCTTCTCCCCCTCTCTTCCAATCTCTCCTTCCCCATCTCTCCCTCTCTTCCAATCTCTCCTTCCCTCTCTCTCTCCCTCTCTCTTCCAATCTCTCCTTCCCCATCTCTCCCTCTCTCTTCCAATCTCTCCTTCCCTCTCTCTCCTGACCCCTTTCTCCCTCTCTTCCCCCCCCTCGCTTTCTAAAATTCAAATCCAAATAAAAATCAGCTTTCCTGGCACAAATATGGGTATGTATGGGTATGGAAATGGATATGGGTATGAAGATGTATGAGGATGGGCATTTATGGGTTTGTATGGATATGGGTATGTATGGGTATGTATGGATATAAAACTTTGACTAACTGGAGATGGAAAATGGTAACTAAGATACTTATAAAATTAAGAATAGTAAAAGTAATGGCAGCAGTAGTAATGTATTCTTTCATTATTTTTTACCTGGTGATGTTATGTCCAAATTGCCTAGAATTTCCATCCCTCTGTCTCTCTGTCATGTCTCTCCTCATTTTTAACACTGCACAATGCCCCACTGATTTTTTTTCAACCGTTATTTCCTCTGTGTTGCACAGGGATGTTTTTACGTTGGCTAACACCACGCAGCTGTAATGCAGCTACTCAATGTGTACACTGGTGACTCATTAAAAATCACAGCAACAGGACTGTGCTCTGCGACTGCTTGGAACAGAAATTCTGACATTAATGTGGAAAGGCAAAACCAACAGTGTGGTCACTCACCACTTCATGTGGCCACAAGAGGGCAGTACATATTAATTTAATATAGATATGCTGTTCAGATCTCAGTCCGTCCAAAGGCAAGGATTATAGCCCCTGACACAGCCTCTGTCATTAGGCCCTGGGAATCTATCACATCAAAGACCTGGATCAGTTTCAGTGCTGTGGAGAAGGTCAAGGTTTTCTTTTTGTTTATTTAATTGTCTGTTACTGTGGCGATAGACAGACAGTCGTGGGTTCAACTCCTAGACTAGGGAACTGTAACTCACTAAAGTACTTCCTTTAATGTAAAAAATAACCGATTAGCATTATGCAGTATGTATGTGTTTTCACCAGAACACAATGAAAAGAAAATAGTTATCGCATTATTAATAATATTGCAATAAATACATTTGAAAAATGAAGCAACTACAAAGAAAAAATAACACAAAGATAATAAAGTTCTTTAAGGTCTTCGACCATGCGGTTATGGAGCTCGGCATACAGTCACAGATACCTGCTCCTCGATGTTGTAACCAGAGTGCTGGAGCAGCATAATTAAGAGGAACAGTGTAACGAGGGATTATACATGTCTCCCAACTTAGTCCTCATTAAAGGGATGTTTAAGGTAGTGTTCACTCATGTCTGTAACCTCAGAGAGATGCTCCGCTAATGTTTAAGAAGACCTGCAACCTGAATTTTTTTTTTTCTGTCACATGAGGCCAAAAGAAAGGACAGACCGCAGCACTGCTGGAAATTAGGCTCGTTAACAGGGCATGAAGACTCAGGATGAAGCACAGGAAAGGTTTTATCCATCTTTTATTTCTAGTTATTTTAGTTATTTTCTATTATTTTTAAAAAGAAAACACGGGTGTAATAAGCTTTATCTCCCTGCTTCCTTAAAAAATGAGAACCAATCAAGAGAACAGAAAAAAATGTTTTTTGTCCTTGGTTGAAGGGGGCTGGGGGGCTGGAAACCAAAAAGGAAGTGAGGTAATGAGGTATTCTGCTGACTCTTGGGTGGTGTGTGTGTGTGTGTGTGTGTGGGGGGATGACCTGTTTTTTATGATGCTGTTGATTCTGCCTCGCAACTTTCCATTAAAACATTAACACAGATTTAGTCAAATTCTCAATGGCTTTGTTTCCATCAGAGCTACTGGAGTCAGCTCTGGGGAGCCGCATGGAAAAACAGAGAGACTCGCTCAGTGGAAAGATGCGGCAGTTTGCATTTAACTCTGTGTGCGCTGACTTCCTGAAGGCTACCGGCAAAGAGACAAACCAGGTGTTTCTCCCACTCAGTGGGGAGACAGAGCCACAGTCACCGTTCAGCTGAAAACTGAACAGAAACAGCGACAGATTAAATCTCTTTGGTAGCTAAAATATATGCATATATGCAATTAAATTAACCGGATGTACATTTTGCATGATTGACACTTTGCATGACATTATAATGGAATTACATGTAATAGCAATTCTAATGCTTAAAAAAATTATAGTCACAAAATACATTTGTAAATTTCACATACACAAAAACAAAGTAACGGTACAGAAAAAAACATTCACTCAAATCCATTCACTAGACACAGCTCTAGAGACCAAGAAAATAATTGTGCAATGCACCTTGGGTGATATATCTGTCAGCCATTCCTTTTCAACAACACGTCGGATTAATGTTCATTCTCTCAGTCATATACATGTCTCCGCCTACAGAACCCAGCAGGTCAAGGTGGGGTTTATGTGACCCCCGTTTCCTCTACACCTGTCCCACTCGAGGGAGCCAGACTTGGTGCTCGTGAGGGAAACAGAATCCTTTTCGAACCCTCTCGCCGGAGTGGGACACGATTCGGACTCGCACCGCCTCTCCAGAGTGTAATAGAGTCCTGCCAGGAGATCAGCCGCTCCACGGCCTCATTCTCAAGGATCCTCTGCATCTTTCTGCAGGAGGGGTGTCCGGCGCTGGGGGACAGGTCGCCTGGCTGTAGCGGTTTAACCCACAGCACACAGATGCACGGTCAACGCAGTAAATCTGTCACTTTTAGGAAAGTGGATTCTGATAAGTCTCAGCAGCTGGGTCTCTTACGTCTCAGACATTGGTTACAGGTTAGTGCTTCTGCTTCTGTGTTCTCCATGGCTAGTGTGCAATATCGTTCAGACAACCTTTGTGGAATTGTATTATAATATTATAATATATATTATGGAAGCAAAATGTTGTCTTCTTTACTTCTGCGTAAATGAATTGTCATTGACTGAAAAACTGGGGAAAAAGTCACAGATTGCCTGGTCTTCCCTGTGCTGTCCCATAAACTGGTACCTGTACACCTTTTTTGTTTCCTTGTCGAAACATGAAACCTCTCTCTGTTTCACCGGAATCAGTTTCTCCGATTGTGACGCGTCTGCATCTGCCTCTGGGCACTCGCTTCCTATCCACCAGCAGTGCGGCTAAAGACCCTGGTTCAGAGGTGCAGCCACAGATATTCGACGCCTAGATCAGTTACAGCGTTCAGTCCGATGCTGACCACAACTCCGAGTCTGAAACAGATGCACTGAAAATGGAGCCTGTTCTGTACATCCTAATTAAAACAAAGTGGCATTGACCGCAGATTGAGGATAGTGTCTGTCACACTGCAGTGCCAGGCACCAGAATGTGTCCTGTCCAGTGGTCCTTCAGCTACGAGTACAGAAGCCTTCTCCGGAGCCTTCTCCATTCACTCCCACAGTGCTTTGTGTAGCTGTGTCCACTGCTCCACACAGCTTCCTAACATCTACAAATGCCCCAAACGAACAAAGTCAAGGACATGTGACCTGCAGGACTGAAATATTTGCAGCGGAACTATTTATCTTTTACAAGCCCCTCGGAACGTCACAAGACCAGCTGCAGTTAAATCCTTCTTTTCCAGAATCGGTCACATGCATGACTTTGAAACTGTTCATGTCTGTTGTTTCCACTGGAAAAAAAAAATAACAACAACCTCTCAAAATGCTGATTGTCCACACTGTGACAAATTAATAACATATCATCAGCACGTTAGCGGTGGTCACCCACCGCTTTAATATATGTGATCAAACGCACACGCGCATTTCCTGCGCAAAGAAATTATGCTCTGGCACGGCATTCGTGGGCACTAAAATAGCGGTGGAGGGACCTCCGACAGGGGGGAAATGAGCCGGTCTGGAGCAGCTCTGTGGTGAGTGGGAGTGCCCCGGCACCCCCCCAGCCCCCCCTTTCCCAAACCCCCCCTCCCTGTTTCTCAGGATCTGGGAGTAATTCCTCTTACTGCATCTCTGGGACTCATTATTCGTTCAGCGTGTGATTAGCAGAGCAAGTTGAACAATGAAAGGATAAAAAAAAACCTCAGTAAAGTTGACAAATCTAACAAAAGATGGCAAAGCCTCAGGGAGGTGCCAGGGAAAAAAATGATCATGACATCACAAAGGCCTTGTCTTCTGTTTAATCAGTTTCTGAATAAAGACGATGTTCTGAAATATGAGTCAGATGATTTGAATTTCAATGGATGGGAGGCAAACAGACATTTGTGTGCATGTTTTTGTCTGTATGCATCTTTGAGGCATGTTCATATGTGTGTGTGTGTGTGTGTGTGTGTGTGTGTGTGTGTGTGTGTGTGTGTGCGCGTGCGTAAGAGAGAGAGAGAGATAGAGTGTACGTGCATTTGTTTTTGCCTGTATACATCTTAGAGGCACCTTCAGTTATGTGTGAATGTGTGAGCATGTGTTTGTGTATTTCTACGTGTGCGTGTTTGTGCGTGTGTGTAAGAATGCTAGTGTGTGTGCATGCATGCATGTGCGCGTGCGTTCGTGTGTCCGTGTGTATGCGTATATGTGTACGGACAGGGGAAGGAAATGTGTTAGATTTGCCACATACATAATAATGTATGTAGGTTCTTGACCCTATCACCACCACAGTGAGCTGTACTTCACCGCAGGACAAACACGGCTGTGTGCATTAGACCAGAGCCACTGTGGCTTTGCTCCTCTCTGAACCCCACTCTTCACCGAAAAGGGGGGACCCCCCTTCCCGCAGCCAGAGGGACGTGTGGTCCGGTGTAATTGCAGCTCCCCGGCACACCCTCATTACGGCCCCCTGAATCTCTCGCTGCGCTAATTACGCCCGCCGCTCTGCAAAGAGGTCACAGTTGCAGGAAAGACGTTTCCCTCCCCTTCCTTTGAGACGCCGGCCTCTCCGTCGCCGTAACCATCGGAAACGAAATTCAGCCGTCGTTCGAGCACCATGCCCGAGAGATTTCACTCAAGGAAGCTAATCCCCTCTTACCCTCTGTCTCTTCACCTCTCTCTGTTTATCTCTTTTTCTCCCTCCCTCTCCTCCAATCTCTCTCTTTTTCTCTTTCTCCGTTTCTTTTCTATTCTGCTCTTTTTTTCTGTCTCTTCTCTCCTCCCACCGCTTTCTTTCTCCTTTTCTCCATTTTCCTTCCTCCCGCTCTCTCCCTCTCTCCCTCTCTCCCATCTCTCTCTCCTTTCCTCGCTGTTCTCCTTTCTTTTTCTCTCCCTTTCTGCTCCCATCTCTCTGTCTCTCTCTCTCTCTCTCCCCCTCTCTCCCTGCAGCAGTGGGCAGACCGGCGTGTCTGCAGCTCACTTCCTGTTGACAGGTGAGTCTGCGGGGGGCAGCGGGGCCCCAGGTGCTCCTCACCCGGGACCTGGAGGGGAAGCTCTGAGCGGAGTGGTGGCGCCTGGCTCCCTCGCCGGCCCGCGTGTCCATGGCGACCGCTGGCTGGGGGGACCGGGAGCGGAGACGTGGCACATCCAGCCATCCCCCAGGTGGTTTTACAGGTGATATTTTCAGGAGCTGCCCGGGGAGAGTCTCTTCCTTTCAGAGAGAGACGCATGGAGGGGAGCAGGCTGGTGGGAACTGTGCACAAGGCCCCAGGCTGAGGGCTGTGCCTGCATCTGAGGGCTGTAATGTACTGAGCATTACAGCACTGTTACAGCACTGTTACAGCACTGTTACAGCAGTGTGGAGTAGTGGATAGGGCTCTGGATCTGAGGGCTGTAATGTAATGAGCATTACAGCAGTGTTATACCAGTGTTACAGCAGTGTGGAGTAGTGGTTAGGGCTCTGGATCTGAGGGCTGTAACGTAATGAGCATTACAGCAGTGTTACAGCACTGTTGCAGCACTGTGAAGTAGAGGTTAGAGCACTGGACCTGTGGGTTGTAATGTAATGAGTATTACAGCAGTGTTATTGCAGTGTGGAAAACTAAGAATGGGACCTGAGGGGTCGCCTCTCCCTCACTCAGTGTTTCCTCTCCCTTCACCTCTCATCTCATCCTTCCTCTCTACCGTTCCTCTTCACTATTGCTTCAAACCTCTCCCTCTCTATCACTTTCCCTCTCCCGCTCTCTCTCCCTATGCCGCCATCAGTAAAACTTCCAACCAAACAATCCAAACTATGTCACAGCAACAAAAATTTCTGATGAAAAACAGACTCACACTCAAACATAATAAGGTGACCCAAGTAAAGATGTGCATATTACTGGAGCCCACATACCACTGAGAGGGATTCTGTATAAAACCCGTGCCTTTAGACCAAAGTAGGGCCCACGTGTCAGCTGTAACTGTGCCATGCAAGAAACAGGTTGTCTATGTACAGCAAAGTGCATGGGGGCACAAAGGAGTGATATCCATCTATACATGCACGCTCCTATGCCATTTTACACAGGCCTGATTCTGTGTGCCATAGAGCCCTAAGACCTGTCACAAACTCTGGGTCTCATACTCATCACTGTACTCTGTATCAGAAAATAGGCCCTCGTTAACTGCCTGTAGACAGCATTATTTTTTCTCTTCTTGTGCTTTTCTACACATATGGCAATCTTAGGACAGCTATCCTTCTATTCAAACACTTTTTTCCTGTGAACAAAGCAATAACAACTACAGTCTTCAATCACAGCGACACACATAGTTCAATATTCTAAATATCAATATCGATATATTGATGCCAAATATTCTGAATATAGCAAGAAAGGCTCTTTAGCTACTCTGCTCCTTCTCAGGATCAGTTACAGAATGAAATAAAATTGCATCTCATCATGTTAGATGAATTTATGGTCAAGACAAAGGAACTGGAATATAAAGCATAGATTTGCATTTGTTTTTATTATTTGTCAGAACAGGTTCCAAATTTAACACCTATGCTTTGTTTTTTTTAATTTATTTATTTTTTTCCTGTTCAATTGTTATTCATTGTCAGTAAAATTGCCAATCAATGCTTAACTGTGTGTGCTGCTTCTTGGCCAGGACTGTCTTGGAAAAGATTTTAAATCTCAATAAAAATGTGGCTACTTCCTGATACAGCCGCTATGCCAGTCGCTCTGGATAATGCAATATATAAGCTGCTCTGGATAATGTAACATGCAAGTCACTCCAAACAACGTCACACAGGCTGCTGTTCCTGTTGTAAACAAAGCACTCGAGGTAAAGAGTGATTCCTGTGAAATCTCGGGCCAGATCCATTCACCTGCTGAAAAATGCGAGCACATTTTTTCCCTTCAGTGTGAAGTGGATGTGGTCCTCACAACAAAAGCAGCGCTCATTGTGGGTGAGTAATTAGCGAGCAGAGAAGAGCTCCATCAAACCACCTGGCCTCACTCGGACCTTGATCTTTATATAAAAAGCTCATCTCAGACCCCTCGCCTTCCCTTTCCCACCCACAGAGTGTAACCACCTCATGCCCATCATACTTTCAGGACATTCAATCACAGACTGGAAAAATAACCTGAGGGTGAGGAACAGCCAATCAGGCAATTATTTGAAGTTAAGGTAGTGCTAATCAGAAGATGACTTCACGGTAAGGACCAGCCAATCAGATAATGACTTCAAAGTAAGGAACTGCTAATCACATGATGATTTTACAATAAGGAACAGCCAATCTGATTTTTTTTCAGTACCCCCTCAGCTGATGAGTATATAATTCATTTCTGTCTCTGTTACAGGAGCTGCTGACCTGATACACTAGGACTGTCTGGTTACCACGGTGATGAGACATTACTTTGCTCCCAGAATCTAAGATGCACCCAATACACTCAGGTCAACCAGTTGCAGTCAAGTATCCCCAATGTCCCATGCAGAAATCAAGCATTCTGGAATAACTTTGCCTTTAGCCACCCATAGATGACCATTGCAACTCAAGCCCAGCTTTGAGCATTCTGGAGTTACTTTTTCTGATTCTCTGTTAACCTCAGTTTGAGAAAAAAAAAAAAAAACATCATGAAGATGACAGAACAGATCCCAATCCCTGAACACTGCCAAGGAACACAAGGTCCCTCAACCAATCCCATCTGAGCTACAGCGTTCTCTCAATGTTGCTGTGCTGTCGTGGCAATGTTACTTTGGCGTGACACAAATAATGCAAGAACACAGTATGCTTCAGGGAGGCCATAAAAGCAGTTCTGGTGAAATTTAGTGAAGACTGCGGAAGAGGTAAGACTACAGAGCAAGAGCAGCACTGGGCAGTACCCTTGTGAACGTAATCATTACTCTGCTTGCAAATCATGCCAGAAACTACTGTTATCTGTCAGGATTGCTACTTATTTCCATTATAATTATTCATATGGTTATGGTTTCCTACCACGACTTCAAACAACTACTACTACAGCTTTGCAGCTACATTCAGGGAATATCGCTTATTTGCTACACTTTACCCATCTTATACAAGGTACTGTTTTAGCTGCATTTGCTAAATTTGTCACCATCACGTACACCTCAGGACAATGTGCGCCATGTTGGAGCTTGCTAGCAAAAACTGTTTAAGCTTGAGGTACAGAATGAGATTTACAAGCAGTGATTTCACCATAAGTCATCAACAAGTGATCAAAAGTCATGTGCCAAACAGGAGAAGCAGGGTACCTAGCCAGCCCAGCTGAGAAGGCAATGATAATGCTGCCAACATATCTGTCTAACCTCAGCAGACTAACATATGTACGTCAGACCTTCCAGCAATGTACCAGAAAACATGTACAACTATCATGCATACACATATATATCTGTAAATTTGCCATTTTTCACCATTAGCCGATTAATCAAAGTATGTATAGGATTAGGGTTAGGGTTAGTATATAAACATATATAGAAAGGATGGTTGAAGAGAGACTCTTCTGCTCACACATCAGAGTAATTGCCATGAAAGTCGGGCAAAGGTCAATACATACATTACTTGCCCCCAGGTTGATCTTCAAAGAACTGCATCCATTAATTTATTGTATGGTACTGTGAGGATTGCATTCATTCAATATTTTTTGTTTCTTTCAGTGCCACAAACACAATGTCCTCATAGTGCTTTCCATTCCCCCGTGTCTCTACACTCCAACAAAATATCCTAATCCAAATCAGGAAAAAAGACTTTGGGATAATCAGTTATTTTTAAATGCCGTGTAATTAAAAACGATAACATCTTGTTCATTTACATTTGTTATGTGTCACTTTATATGAATATATTTCATGCAGTCTTCATATCAGTTAAATGTCTCACAATAGGAAAAATGACAGCATGTGTATGCACGTTGTTTCATCATAAAGAGCTAACAGGAGTATGACGAGGATAAACTAGAGACTAGCCGTCTGAAAGAAAAATCACGAAAACTGAAAAATGAGAACTGCTTAGTTACATGTAGTCCCTTGGCTAAAAGCCTTTGTCTGAAACCTCATCTCTCATGTTTCCTGCTATGAGAGATTTGAAATGAAGCTGTCTTTGAAATGACGATGAAATGACTCGCCTCAAGCATCAATGAACAAGATTCTAGTGATATTTAGATCAATAATTCAGAGATGAGTTTATGTACTGCCTGGAAGATTCTGTAAGTGCCTGTAAGTTTCCCTTTTGAGGAAACTCCGAAACCTAATGAGTTCTTTTTGCGAAGGTCACCTTGCTGTCCCCATATGAGTGTAACTCTTATTGTCAGTGCGCTTGTGTGCTCATTGTAAAAAGAACATTAAAGGAAATTTAAGACAAGACATAAAACACGATTAAAGCTTCCCAGTAGACAGGAAAACACTAGGAAAATTCCTAAGAAAATATCACTCATCATCTCTTCCAAAAGAACGCGGCTTCTCCCTTTCAGTATTACTCATGAATATTTTGGTAAACCTTTGAATGTCCGTAGATTAGCTGAGGAACTCAAAGCCGTTCTGGAAGCAAGTCTTTTCAATATTGGCCATTGTGTGGTTATTGGATCAAAAATACATTCAACGCATATCAACAACAAAACTTTTTTTCATCCAAGCCAACAGCTTTGTAAATGTTATTTCAGCCTAAAAAAACATAAAAGGGTCGCTCGATCATCACTTAACATAATCATTGGAGCTCATTAGCAGCTGTCAGAGACTCGGTGTCCCCGCTTTTGTGGAGGAGCGCTTACCGGCGAGCGCGCTGCCGGAGGGATGGGGGGGCGCCGCTCCGCCGCCGGTGTCCTGCCCGTTCAGCACCTCGGACAGGGACTGCCTGGCGCTCTGCCGGCCCCTCTGGCTGGAGAACACGCTGGCGCGGACGCTCCTCTTCCTCCCGCGGGCCGACTCCGGGGCCGAGTGGCTGCGCTCGGAGTCGCGCTCGGGCTCCGAACCCACCTTCACGATGGCGTTCCGCGTTTTTGTCAGCGCCGATGTCACTGAACCCATTGCTGTGCCCTGCTGCTAGCGGACAACGGTCTCAAATTCAGTTAAGTTGAGATGGTATCTGTTGCTGGTTCACTACCTTAAATGCAATCCATACAAAGATAAATGAATATGTAAATAACCATATCAAAACTGCCAAAACCGTAAATGCATAGTCTATATTTTTCAACTCTTAAACAATTTATGACAACTTCTGCTGCATATTCGTTGAAATCTCGCCGTTTTCCCACATGGTTAGCACGCCGTTAAATGGGATCGCGCAAATCACGTGCCCGGCTTTAGAAAGTGCATCCTTTTGTCCACGTTGGATGTCGTCACTCGAACAAAGTTCTGGGTTAGTTTTCCGCTTGGTTAAATCAACTCCCGCAGGCAGACTGACTGACGTAAACAAACGCCTGCAGTTATTCCCCGTAATTGGTCTTGGCAGTTCGCCTTGCTGAAAGCACGGGAAAACGAACAATAGCTGGGAAGAGTCGCGCGCCGTCTCTTAACTCCGGCATTACGAATAAAATTGCGTGACAGAATTACCGGACCACGCGAACTACAACGTCTAAATCCCTATTCAAAACTGGGCTGCAGCGTGTGCAAACTGAGCAGAGCGAGCGCACAGGGAAACATACCACAATCATTAAAGAGTCCTGTGGCCTTTGAATTACCCTCCCTCATTTGACCACCTGTATTCTGATAATGGTCTGCTCAGGTGCACGTGCGTTTGCGCATATGAGATCAAACCGAGTTAAATGGCCTTTGGAAATCCGGATGTCACGCCCTCATTACCGCGGCGCTCCGGTGGCATTGCAGGAACGCGTCACCGTGCGGCCACCCGGTAAAAACAAGGCGAAGTGGATGTGGGTTGTTTGGAAACACCGAAGCAGCCACGCGTGCCTGGAAGGAATCCGCAGCGGTGTGCGCAAACTGATGGAACATTCCTAACGTAGCCGACGCCAGGTTCAAACGCTGGCGTAACAATGCTTTGATCTCAAGTGTTACAGGCTGCGACACAGCCGGGTTTTCAATGTTTTTCTCTGTGAAGTTCTTTTGCTGCGCTAAAAGGAAACATACCCGGACTGGGTATTACAATGTGAAACATAAAATAGGCCACTTCCCTGAACTTGTATTTAATTTTCACGGTGGTCTCAATTTCTTCATTAAAACTTGTTTGTTTAATGGATGAAGTTAAGAGCTTGTGAGTGAGTTGTGTGTGTGTGTGGGTGTGTGTTGGCGAGTATCTGCAATCTTATTATAATGCATTACTTTAGAGTGACATGTAAAGGATGCTGCTTTCCATCATCGATAAGGACTTAAAATTATGTTATTAAGGATTTTGAAATGAAATTGAAATAAACGGTTTCATAAGATAGGTAGAGCCGTGAACACAGAATAAACGAGGGGCACGAATCAGCTGCAGTTATGACTCAGTTGAATGTTTAATAAGTTATTTATTGCTTTTTTGTGATCAAAGATCACAGAGGAATTATAAAATCGCAATCAGAACGGCAAATGCCATACGGAGATGAAGCGCATGTCAAGTCCTATCAAGCACCACTAGAGGGCGATATAAACTTTTGAGTTTGCGAGGCACAACTTGTGTTTTAATAGAGAGGAATCGTAGCGCGGTGTTGTGGAGCGGAGTACGGATCAGTGTTTGCATTTCTAAGAGGTTGAATTATCGATGCTCCTTGTTTCTCGTAATTAACTCCACGCAAGCACGTGGCACTTTTTTCCTTAAGTGAGAAACATGCGCATAACAAAGACTCCCTGATCGAGAGCTGCATGCAAGACACACGGAAAAGG
>CM032898.1:3297500-3312500 GCA_019176425.1 Megalops atlanticus
GCGTATGTGTGACAGTGTGTGTGTGTGTGCGCGTATGTGTGACAGTGTGTGTGTGTGTGTGTGTGTGTGTGTGTTGTGTGTGTGTGTGTGTGTGTGTGTGTGTGTGCGTGTGTGTGTGTGTGACAGTGTGTGTGTGTGTGTATGTGTGAGAGTGTGCGTGTGTGTGTGTGTGCGTCTGTGTGAGAGTGTGTGTGTGTGTGTGTGTGTGTGCGTATGTGTGACAGTGTGTGTGTGTGAGTGCGTATGTGTGACAGTGTGTGTGTGTGTGTGTGTGTGTTCTGTGCTCCTCTCTCACCTGCTCTCCTCTCCCTCCAGTAGCTTCCTGTAGGTAGCGATCTCGATGTCCAGCGCCATCTTGACGTTGAGCAGGTCCTGGTACTCGCGCAGGTGCCTGGCCATCTCGTCCTTCATGTTGCGAATGTCGTCCTCCAGACGGGCGACGGTGTCCTGGTAGTTGGAGGCCTCCAGGCCGAAGCTCTCCTCCATCTCCCTCATCTGCCTCTCCAGAGACTCGTTCTGAGGGGAGGAAGAGGAGGAGGAGGAGGAAGAGTGTGGGAATGTCACAGTCAGAGCCTCTGCTTAAAGCCCTCTCTCAGAGGGAAATAAAAATGACGTTATCTCTACCTGATGATAAGAACATAAATACAACTTTTAACTAATTTAAGAAAATTTAAGACACCATTATCTCTACTCGATGATAAGAACATGAATATATCTTATAACCAATTTAAGAATAAATGCTACATAATGAAAATTTAAGGCAACATTACAGGCTGTAACATGCAGTCCTCCAGAGAAGAGTTACCCAGCTCTTATTGCCCGTAGGAAATGTACTGCTGTGACACAGTGCAATGAGGGGGACAGGAATTTGTGTGACACCTCTCAGTCTTGGTTACTACCATTGCATCCCTAATTAAGAGTGAGGCATAAGTGTGTCAGGGGGAGGAATTAAATGTGACACCTAACTGGCTGACAAACTGGCAACCCTGAGTGACTGTGGGTCACCAGAGAGAGGGGGAAGGAATTTAGCGTGACACATCCCAGTCAGCACGAACAGAAGTTCAGTGTCACTGAGGGTTAGCCAGTCCATATAAGGGTAAAGTTAACCCTCCGCTGTTATGTAATGACATCAGGGGAACAGCTCTCTCTTTTGTAGCAGGACCTCATCCCCTCTTTAAAGGCACAGTGCAGTGCAGGATTCTAGCTTTAAATGCACATTTGCATCATGCATGATAATTTTTTGCAAGAAATCATTCTAATATATTGCACTGAAATCAGTCCAATATACTGCATCGCTTCAGAATGCTTGCTACATTTGCTCGAGCACTGTGTGAACGGTTACACTTAGCGTCTGCTAAATGAATGTAATATAGTGTGTGTGTACGTGTTGAGGTGGGGGTGGGGGAGGATGTGACTGGGCCTTCACCACGGTAACGGGGTCATACTCACGGTGCCCTTGAGGGCGTCCACCTCGCAGGTGAGCGCCTGCACCTGGCGACGGTACTCGTTGGCCTCCTGCTTGGCCTGCCTCAGGGCTTCGCTGTTGCGGGCAGCGGCTTCGGAGAGGTCAGCAAACTGTCGGAGAGAGGGGGAGGGGGGAAGGGGGAGGAAGGGGAGGGGACTCGCGTGAGACGAGCGGGTGGCAGAAACCGCTCATTTCTGAGACCGTAAACGAGATTAAGAGCTCAGAGCAGGGCTGGCTCTCCGCTGGACAGTAAACTCCTTAATGCCATGGGACACCCCCGGAACTCTATCAGCCCAGAGAGCATGCTCTTCAGCAGGGTGTTTGTGTGTGTGTGTGTGTGTGTGTGTGTGTGTGTGTGTCAGTGTCTGTGTGCATGTGAGAAATAAAATATATGAGAAAACTTACTTGATTCACACATTCATTAAATTAGCTGTCATAAAAAAGTCATGTTTAAACTGTAACATTATCAGAGTAATGCCAATTTGAATTTACAGTAAAATAAAATTGCCACAGAAAAGGGCATTTATCAAAGTGGCTATAGAGATATGTATAGATGAAAAAATACATAATATTATTACTTAACACAACATAAATAAAAAAATTAATTTTGAAATAATATTCATACATACATAGATATTAATTTAATGTTGTACATGCGCATAGCTCTGGATGAGAGCATCTGTGCAGCGACAAAAATGTATACGTATATGTACACCACATGGTAACGACTTGGGAAACACACACACACTAATGCAGTGTTTGAAGACACTGTCACCTTAGCATCAGGAACATTAGACATTATTCTGTTATCTTCAGTATCACACTCATACTCAAAGCACATTCCTACAGTTTGCTGACCTGACTGAGATTCACTGCAAGGTTGTGAATACCACAGTAACATGGCGGTAACATTCTGTGTAACCTGAGGCACTCCTGCCCCCCAGGTTAAAGATGAGCACTCATGAACCTGAACCACACAGAGTAATCCTTCCTTAGAGCTAGGCAGTACGCCTGGACCCTAACCTCAGCTCGCCAAGGGGAGAGAGAGAGAGAGAGAGAGAGAGAGAGAGAGAGGTGAGGGAGAGAGACTGAGAGAAACAGAGAGGAGACAGAAAGGGGGAGAGAGGCTGAGAGAGGAAGAAAAATTAAAAAAGGAGGGAAGGAAGGAAGAGAGAGAAAAAGAGAGGGAGAGAGGCAGGGAAAAAGAGAGGGGGAGGCAGGGAGAAAGAGAGAGCAGGAGATGGCAAAAGACAGCACCCACCACGTTTCTCTGGCAAAGTCCGGCCAGTGAAGCTCCACGTGAATGTTGAATGACGAGAGAGGGGGCCGGGGGTCAGGTGACGCACCTTGGACTTGTACCACTCCTCAGACTCCTGGATGTTCTTGGTGGCCAGGTTCTCGTACTGCAGGCGGACATCGCGGAGCGCGGCGGTCAGGTCAGGCTTGGCCACCTCCATGTCCACCTGAACGTGCTGATCCTGGATCTGGACCTGAAGCTCGGCCATCTCCTACAATGGAGGGAACAAAACAGCCTGTGAATATTACCCTCACACACAGCTTTCTCATGCATGTGTGCTAGAGGGCGTAAACATGTTGTTGTGGAATGCATGTGTGTGTTCAATGAGTGCGTAAACATGTTCTGGCATGTGTGTGAGTGCTTGTATTCAGTGAATGTGTTGTATGTTGACTGGGTGCGTACATGTGTCATGGTGTGTGTGTTCTGTGAGCCTGTAGGTGTGTCACGGCTTGTGTGTTCATTCAGTGTGTATGTGTGTCGTGGAGAGTGTTCAGTGAGTGTGTAAGCATGTTGTAGTGTGTGTTCAGTGAGTGCATAAGTATGTTGTTGTGTGTGTTCAGTGAGTGTGTGAGTATGTTGTTTTGCGTTAAGTGAGCGGTAAACGTGTCGTGGTGTGCATAGAGTGACTGTGTAAATGTGTTGTGGTGTGTGTTCAGTGAGTGTGTAAGCATGTGGTGGGGTATGTATAGTGAACACCGAGGCGTGTCACAGTGAGTTGGTGAGCGTGTCACAGTGAGTTTTCGAGTATGTCACAGTGAGTTTGTGAGCGTGTCACAGTGAGTTTGCGAGTATGTCACAGTGAGTTTGTGAGCGTGTCACAGTGAGTTTGCGAGTATGTCACAGTGAGTTTGTAAGCGTGTCACAGTGAGTTTGTAAGCGCGTCACAGTGAGTTTGTGAGCGTGTCACATGCATCACCTCGTCATGCAGCTTCTTCAGGAAGGCGATCTCCTCCTGCAGGGACTCCACCTTACGCTCCAGGTCCAGGCGGGCCAGAGAGGCATTATCCACATCCTGTCACAAACAGCCACGTCACCCAGGGAGACGGCACAGAGCAAAGCTCAACCCTGACTCAACCGCTGCAGCCACGTTCAAAGCCGCATCAGCGCTGACAGAAAAACTAATAAGGTGAGAGGTGTGTGCATGTGTGTGCATGTGTAAGTGTGTGTTGTGCATGTGCGTGTGCATGCCCTTGCACACGTATGTGCATGACTGGACTGTGTCACAGATGTCTCAGGAAAATCTGTGACTCCAGAAGCAGCAGCTGCAGTGTCTCGATGCTTACAAGAGTTGACACTGCAGAACTGTCACTACAGCTTCTTACTCCACAGAGATTTTCTGTGTTTCAATTACAAACAGAATGAGGAGCACTTAGCAGGCAGCAAGGTCACCAAATGTGGCATGTTTGCTTGACTTATCTAACTGCCAGGCTGCAGGACATTATTCCTATATATTATTTATTATATTTGCCAAAGATATATAAGAAACAGTAATGCACTCAGGTAGTGTGCCGCACCCCTCACAAAAATACCAAACAAGTTTATGGCGTTTCACTGGCGCAGGAATGTGCTGGAACCTTTTGAGTCCTTCGATCCCGTTTTTGGCATGGGGCAGCGCGTTCCTAACGCCGCCTGCTCAGACTGGGCCGAGTGCCGCTGTTTCACCATCTCCCCGCGTGGGGGGGCATGCGGGGGGGGCACGCGTCCGACGGCGCGTCCGGAACCCGGGCCCCCTGCCGGCTGCTCCCCGGCCGTCGCCGGTGCCAGAGACAGACACGCTTGTTTGTCTAATTGAATAAACGGGTTTGTCGCTGTTTGTCCCCGGACGTGACAGTCTGGCACACTCTCCCCCCCCCACCCCCGCCCGGGCCAGCGCCGCTCAGTACCGGAGCCTGCTTTGTCAGCCCCGGAAACAAAGATATCAGGGCGGAGAGAGACAGCTTTATGCTGTAATGCCAGACACAAAGCCTTCTATTCAGCTGTGTTTATGAGCCTGACCATAACTGGCTGGACAGCTTTGCCCCCACCAAATCACACCCCCCCACCATCCCCTAAATCTACCCACTACCTTCAGTGCCAAGCACCTGCCACAAAAGGAGTACTCTATGTTAGACTTTAAAGCCGAAGTTTAAGGGCTGTGTTTTCAATATATGTTGAATTATCCTGCATCCATTCTAAAATCTACCAATTACTTTGTTCTCTCTTTCGCCATCTACCAGCTCTGAAAGCATGTTAGGGAAATCCAGGGAGTGCTTTGTGTCTTTGGGGGCCACCAACATCCCGGTAACACTAAAGAGACCGTCTTCAAACTCTGCTCCTTTCACTATGTCTATAAACCACCCAGTCCTTCCCAAATGGGCCACTGCCTTACTTAAGTCACACTGTTTAGCTTAGGTAACATGGTCAACTGTTTTATCGTCCGTATCAAAAGAATCAATGCCACTGGCCGTGACAGTAATGAAGATAATCTAACTGGCATTAGATCAAGGGATTGAGCAAACTGTCCCTATCTTTATCTCCGGGGTTTAGATGTCTGATTGTGTCATCACCAGACGTGTTGGCTGGACGCTAGAGAGCTAAAGAGGGCTAGGCCGTGGCAGACAGCTGTTTTACTGAATCACTTCTCCGCGTGTCACGGACGTCATCACAATTTTCGCATCGCGTAGCGCTGTGTGAAATGAGTACGTCATATCCAAGACTTCCAAGTCTTCTTGCGGAGGACAGAGGAATCATAATACAAAAAGATTCTTGTTTAACGTAAGAGCAAAGTTCGCACGCGCTGGGTGCGAAATTTCTGGATTGAGGCCGTGGTGGAATTTCAGCGAAAGTAGAACATTTTGGATGAAACTTGCGTTCCGCGCATTCCAGCGCGATTTCATTTTGTTGAAACAAGGTTGTACTGTTGCTGCGGCGGCCTAGGTAACAACTGTATAGCGAGGGAGATGTTTTGTTCTCAGTTTAACCAACTCTGAGAAAGTTTCGATTAACCCCGTCAGCGCTGTTGAGCGCCGGTCATTCTGCTGGGCAAGGAGCGCCGTGTTCTGATCGAGGTCGAAATGAAACGAAATGAAACTTATTCCGATTAGCGCACGTGCAGTAACGTGGTCGTACCTGTCTGAATCCCTGCATGTTGGTTTCCGCCTCCTCGCGCTGCGCCATCTCATCTTGGAGTCTGAAATCGAGAGAAAGGGGTCATTTGGGCTGCCACGCCCACCCTCTGTACCCCCGACGGGGCACAATGCCTCCTCTCTCTCCTATACATTTTGGTCTCCAAGGAAACCAAAAACACTTTAAAAAATTACCACTCATTTGTGTTTGTACCAACCAGCCTGCATCTGTAAAGAACTTAAGCAATTTGTTCATTACATCGCGTTATGCATGTGCTTGGCAGACGCCCCAGATGCCTGTGGAACGTCTTACACAGCTAATGTGTTTCTGGGCTTTATCTTGTAATACAGCTGGACACTTATGAGAGCAACTGAGATTAAATGACCCGGTAATAAAACAGCAGCTCGTGGCCCGTCTGGCGAATTAGAACCTGCAAGTTTCTGGTTACGAGGCCGTTTTCTCCCAGAAATCGATTGGATCAATTCTCTGCTTTCTCTCTCTTTCTACATTTGATTATGCCTTTACAGCTCTCCGGAGTCACAAGAAGCACGCGGTGTCTCGCACGTCATGGGAAGAATGAATTTGAATGGCAAACGCGATCCGCTATGTGTAGCAGTGTGCGCGCGTACAGGGTACAATTTTTGCGCAATGCACCTACAGTCGCTGTTAAACAAACAATGACCCCTCTCTTCTCGGAGCACAAACTTGAGGAGTGTAGCGCGATACCCGCATGCTTTCCCCAGACTGTGGAATGTATGAAGAATATTAGTTCGCAGTTCTGTGCATTTACTGCATCCTGTGCAACCAAAGTGGTATCTTTTGAAAACACATCTTTGCAAAACTCTTATTTTTGAAAACAAAACATTCAGCAAAACGGATATTACCCCCGTGCGCACAAGGAATGAGCAGACTCAATCCCTAAATAATTTGCAGTAATTGAACAAGGCTGGGATTAAAGTTTGGACTTACTTCTCCCTGAGCCGCTCGATGTCCTCCGCGAGGTTGTCCCGGTCCACCTCCACGCGTGCTTTCTCGTTGGTGAGCTGGTCCACCTGACGGCGCAGCTCACGCATCTCCTCCTCGTACAGGTCCCCGATGCGGGTGGTGCCCTTCCCCCGCAGCTGCTCCAGCTCGGCGTGCAGGATCTTGTTCTGCTGCTCGAGGAAGCGCACTTTCTCGATGTAGCTGGCGAACCTGTCGTTCAGGTGCTGCATCTGCGCCTTCTCGTTGGTGCGGTTGGTTTTGAATTCGGTGTTGATGGCATCGGACAGGGCGAAGTCTACGCTCTCTGACGCCAGCTTGGGCATGGGTGCGCTGCTGCGGACCCGTGTGCTTTTGGTCGCGTAGATGGTCGGGGCAGAAGACACGCCGAAGGAGAATCGCGACCGCAACGGGCCGGAGAACTGGCGGCTTGAGTAGGTGGAACGAGCCATCACGGGTCTCTCCCCTCCGAACATTCTCTTGTAAGAAGACGTATGTGTGCTTGTTCTGCTGGCCATTTTGTAATCCCTTGATCGCTTATGTCAGCTCTGTTCTCTCGGAGAGTTGGCGAGTTTTCCTCGGACAGCACTTCTACCCAAGCACGCCACGGACTCCCGAACGATTGCCCGAACGAGGACGAGATGCTGAAGCTGGCTGGTATTTATAGCCCACTCCTTATGCAAATAGCATAACGGTGCAGAGACTTTGAGCGACAATGCAGGGCACCAATTACAAAACGCAGAGCGCAGAGGGCGGGACTTTTCTATAATTCCTCCCCTGTAACCTCCAGCAGGCACGTCCTCCACCTGGTCCGCAGATCTCTAACGGTTTCTGGACGGAGTATAAGAGCTTAAGACTGAAAGAAACAGGTAGAAGAAAGTCTAGAGCAAAGCACACGTTCTATCCTTGCAACATAACACATTAATGACCATCATAAGTTCTTTCGGAGTACTGCGCTCTGAGTCAAGCTGTCTGAATACTTTTCCAACAAGTAACCAGGGTCTGGGATACAATAAGAAATAAGTCGCACGATAGTAATATGTGCGTTTGCCTTTCCACGTTAATATTTAGGTTCATTTATCTGATTTCGTGTCGCAGTAGTAAAGACATGAGCTGCTTGCCTTCGCAGGAAACCATTCAGTAATTTTTTCATGTTTAATGAAAAGTTTGAGAAGTCTGTCTGAGACAGACTACTGTAATTTTACGCCATTTCAGTACACGAAATTGTCTGAAATGTCTCAAATTTCTTATAGAAAGGAAGGAAGGTTTTGCTGGATCTTTTTCGCTACTACCATATACTGTATGCGGCAACGAGATGCCTTTTCAGCTTTTTTTCGCCATCGGTTGCCACGGAGACACGTAGTTTACGCTGGGCCTCGCCTCTTTTGAATTCCTGGGGTTTTCTCAAAGAGACGCAGACATGGTGAAAACCCAGACTTACAACTGCATTTAGTTTGAGAATTTTTACAATCAATGTAATTCTGATCGCTTAGCAACACTTCCTTATTTATATATTTTTTTAACAAACAGCGATAGATTACTATCAGGATGACTGTTTCCTGTAGAAGAATGACCGCACGTCCAATCAAAAAGAGGAAGAGCGCTTCTCCTTCAGTCAGTGCTTTTTGTTGTTTCTGTTGTTGGCCTGGCAGCACAAAATACAGCAAAAGCTAATTGTGATGAGTTGCTAGGTATCTATTGAGCAAATCTTAAGCAGTGACTGAACCGAAATTTCAGCAAACAGCTTTCCAGTTACAGTACAAGCCTGGCGGCCACTGTACCACAATGCCTCCCTTTCACTGGGAGACTTGGTTCCTGAATCCTTAGTGCAGAGTAAAACACACACACCCTGATGATCAGAGGAATCAAACCAGAGTGCCATTTTGGTAGTTGTGACTTTGGTAATCGTGGCAACAATCCAAAAAAGGAAAAAAGAAAAACTCTGCTAAGCTATATTGCTTCAGATTCTTCCCCAGCACAAACCTCAGGGCACCGCAGTGTAATAACAGCTCAGAAGCTCATGAGGGGAAACAGCAGAGAGTATTCTGACATCAGCTCAAACTGCGTTTAGCTTCAGAGTCCCCTTTATTGAAAACAAGTACCGATACCCTCAGAGGTGAGGCACGGATCTCACAGAATTTGATAAACATGAACAAGGATAAACTGAAAAGCTTCCCTCACTCAGGCATTTGATTCCACTGTTATGAGACTAAAGCCAAGCTCGCTCTTCACTTGCCTCAGTATTTGGCAGATGTCAGGGGAAGTGCCGACCTGCTTTGTCCACACCAGTCAGTCCTGTGTGGCTCCATGTGTTCAGATGTGGCACTGTAGATATACTGGCAGGCCAAGCGGAGCAATGCCCAGACCAGGCACAACACCAGGGGAAAATATAGAGGGGTGCAATTGCAATCCATGGGGGGCACAAAATGTCATACCTTAAAAAAAAGTAATAAATACTATGGGATGTAAGGAGACAACTGGGGGTGCATTGAGGTCTGTCTGGGGGAGCAATGCACCCCTAAACATGCCCATAGCACTGGCCCAGACTTTTCTCCCTGCATGTTTCCAGTGTTGCTCAAAAACACATGGTGTTTAAAAAATGGTGGAAAAGTCTCAGCTGAGTTAAAGGCATTGCTCAGTAGGACAGCGATAGTGATTCATTAACAAATGCAGGTCTTTTGGTTTTGAAATGATTACCTTGCACCAGGGCTTTGCTTTGGCCACAGAGAGAGTCAACTCACATGATTACATAGATCTTCTTCCGAGTCAAACGCTCCAGATTACACTGTCTATCTGATAATGGCTGGCAAAGTAGTGCTTCAGGAAGTTACCCATTCTGGATTTACGTGTGTGTGTGTGTGTGTGTGTGTGTGTGTGTGTGTTAAAGACTGTGTTTGGAAAAAATCTGCAGTTCAGAGTGGTGTGACATTTTGACACACACTCTTTCCTAACCACATGATCTCCTGACCAAAACTTCTCCTTGTCTTCCAAAAGCTCAGGTAAGTGGTTGAATATGCGATGGACAGACAGGTCATGGCTCATTGCAGTTGTTGGAGCTCTTAGGCCAGTTTTGAAGCTAGTTCGAAGCTCAGATGTGATGTGATGCTGCATGATGTGGCCCTCTCATAGTTTTTTATTATTATTTTGCTGTTTTCCATTCGCCAGTGGGTTGCTTGCTAATTTTATTCTTTTTTTTTTTTTGGTCTGCCAGGACAGCGTCAATACTGTGCTTTTGCTATGAGGAAAAACACAAACACAAGCCCACTGGTCAGACCCATAAATGACAGCTAATCCATGAAGCCCTGTTATTTCTGCTCCGGCCCCTTTATCACACACCAAAGCCTTTCCCTACACAGGAAGGTCATCTCAGAACAAATAAAAAACACATTGGCATGCTTGGGGTGGAAAGTTCACTGCCTTACATTACTGTCATCTTACAGACACTCTTATTCAGAGCGACATAGGGTACAGTTTTATCCATTTATACAGCTGGATATTTATTGATTCAATTGTGGATGAAGTACTTTACCCAAGGGTACAACAGCTGTGCTGTAGCAAGGAAACAAACCAGCAAAGTTTTGGTTACAAGCCCTGGTCCTTAGCACTACCCCACACGGCTGTCCCTACCATAAAGCTCACACTTTACCTTGGTCCCATCTAGATATCTATCCATTTTCATCAACACTCTGCAATCATATATCTTTTTCCATCATATTTTTAAGATATTCATTGTTTTTGCAGATGTTCTTATCCGGAGTATCTTATAGACTCAACAGGTTTGCATCTGTTTCATTTTGTCAAAATCATACTGATTTTAAAGCAGCCTGATCAAAAGTCCTGTACTCCATTACCCATAATCCTATGCAGCAGGAAGTACCGAAAGCTCTCTGCATTCTACTATGTATGCTGTTTAAGCAATAACAATAAAGAACAATAAAGGTTAAAAGCAGCATGAGATGAACCCCCCAACATCCCCTCCTCCTTGCAGCACATGCAGAGGTCTCCTCTGACCCCAAAAGAAAGAGAGGGAGAGATTTAGTACTCTTTTCTTTTGTAGCGTACTCTTTTAAAGGGTGGGAAAGAGAAAAGAAAGGAGTTGTGCTTTCACGAGTAACAGAAAGTTAAATCTTTTAGAATATCATTCATATTTCTGACAAGTGTTTAAATAATCTGTGCATGAATGCACGGAATATTTAAACATCCAGAGAACGTTTTGCTTTGGCAACATGAATGTATATTTTTCATTATGAAAAAGTTCATTGAATTGAATCAAAGTGATCTAAATAGAGAGAGGGAGAAAGAGAGTGAGAGAGAGAGAGGGAGAAAGAGAGAGAGAGAGAGATGCTTTTCTGTGCATACATGAGTCTGCTGGGGCATCACAAGTTTTTTGAAAAGTATCTCTAAACCCCTCGCTGTAGATGTCTAGGACCAGGAATAGACAAAAGACTAAACTGGAGTTATGGGCTCAAGGGCACAAAAAGAGAGAGAGTGTGAAAACTTTAAGCATTTGAACTGGAGATCTGGAGCGCTAATGTAATCAGCATCACATGAATGAAAACACAGCAAACACAGAACCGGCTGGAGACACTCAGGGCCCCACTTATGAGTCATTCCTGTCAGCCGATCAGCACTGAATCACCCCCATCTGCTCCCAATGAACTCTGCCATCCTTACCTCTTATGTGCTTGGCAGATGTTCTTATTCAGGACAGTACAAAGTTCACATTTTCAAGAATTATCCATTTAAACAGTTGGACACTTAAAGAGGCATCAGGCTTAAGGGCCTGTCGTATGACATCTGACACTGCCGGGGGTGAGAAGCATCCTATGTCATGTTACACTTTTGGTGAGGTTGGATGTGACGTCATGCTTATGTAGGCCTTATGTAGCTGCAGTTAATGTACTATGCAATCAGCCATTGTCAAGGGTTCAAAAGCAGAACACCAACTGGGCATTGATCCTACAACCCTCCGCTTATAAGCCCCGTTCCCCGACCACCACCCCAGACTGCTGCCAAGCTCACCACTCATTCAGTTTAGAATACTGTTCAGCTGCAAAACCTCCTAGCACAGATGAGGTCATTGTTTACCAGGAATTTTCTAATTAACTTTAAGGTCTACCAAAAGGGAAACTTTAATAGTGCACAGATTGATATCTGGAAGGGTAGATTTTCATTTCGACAACCTACAATAGGCAACAGTGTGACATAATGCTTGTGGAACGAATCTAGCCTCCAGAAGGTTCCAGGTTCCAGGTCCAGGCTGGGGCGCTGGAGCTGTACCTTGAGGAAGGTGACTAACCTGAAATGGCTCAGTAAGCTTCCAGCAGCATAAATTAATAATATGCTTCCATGATTGCTGTACAAGGGCAATACTGTTGGTTAACCAGTTCTTGTGTTCTCATAAGGGGCTTTTAAAAGACAAAAGTCTCTCTCTTTCTTTCTCTCTCTTTTCCTCCCTCTGTCTGTGTCTCTCACACATATTGCCTTTACCCTATTGGCTGTTCCCTCATCTCTCTCTTTGTTATGTTCACATCACCTTTCCATGCGGGAAAAAGTCTGATTTGTTCCACACCTCCATCTGCCCCATTTTATTTCTCTGTCACCGCAGTCAGTCCAATAGTTGTGATAACTTTTGTTTCATTTTCATCTGTTGTTCAATAAAGTTTTATTCTGGTATGAGATTTATATTTACTTAAATTTGTACATGTAACGTTCAATGTACCTATGGATTGTCATGTAGTTTTTAACCTTTAATATATTTCATATAACAAACAGCTTCAAATGACTTTATGGTGCAGAACATTAGTAACAGCTACTGAATATCTTTACACCAACAGTAGCAACAGTGTGTTGTTCTCTCCCTGAGTTTTTATAATCGTCCAGCAGTCTCTGAGACATTAATGTGCAACATCCTTTCAGACTTCATTCTCACTCTCCATGGTGTGGAGGCAGCTGTGTACCAAAACATGCAGGACTGCAGATTCTCAACAGGGTCCTGGAGGCTGGGATTCAACAGTTCTGGGGAAGGAGGGAGAGAGAGAGAGAGAGAGAGTAAGAGATGCTTAGATGTTGCAACTCAACACTTTCGACCCCTGCGGAATCATTTGCGTTCTGCTGATGAAGGCCTGTCGCTAATTGGTGCCGGTGATTGCCTTGGCACACGTCAACCAGAAGGCACTGGAGACTTTTACATGGGGCGTGTGAGTGTGTGTGTGTGTGTGTGTGTGTGTGTGTGTGTGTGTGTGTGTGTGTGTGTGTGTGTGTGTGTGTGTGTGTGTGTGTGTGTGCGCAAAAAGAAATTTACAACGTTAGGTGGCCCTGGTCCTGCATGTCTGTGAATCATTCCAGTCATATTCCTTTTGCTGGCCCCCCTCTAAAAACAAATTTGATAATTACAAGTCAGTACAGTCACTACAACTGAATGACAGTGTGCAGAAGAAGGACAGAGAAAATAACACACAGTGCCTGACGTGAGAAGTAAAAGGTCTCTTGAATTTGTCACTGATGGAAAAGTCATTTCAGATAAACGTTTGACTCAGAGAGTCCCTGATGTAAGTTTGATTGACAGAGCAAGCTGTGTGATGATTTGGTAATGATGTACCTTAACGACGTGCCCTGCTTCACATAATGAGTCACGGAGCCTGAAGCATGTGGATGTGCTCCCGGGTTAACAGCATCCAGTGAAATGTAAAACCCGTGTCCAGTTTTAAATCCTTTGGCTGCGGTGTGATGGAGATCAGCAGACAATCTGTGTAATAAGCCATCTCACATTTAATTAAATGGGATTTAAATGAGGTTAATTTGCTGGAGGGAAACTCTGTTTTGTACCAAAGTTGGTACTGAGGGGACTCCCTGATATCCTAGAGACCAACAGGGGCGTTGGGTGCTCCCACCTGGACCTTTTGTTCTGGCATGTTGGAGGCACCAGGTTATTAAATTAAAAAAATAAAAAAAAACAGAAAAAGGAAACTGAAATCCAATAGCACAACATTTTCAAATGGAAATTATTTCAGAGAATCGCGACGAGCATCGGAATTGTCCAGGGGGCAGACGTTCAAAATGGGGCTTAAAAGGTTTGCTGTATACAATCAGCAGGGGCTCCTGCAAGCAGCACAGAGAGAGTGGGACGTGGATCGATGCCGTTGTGATAATATTGACACACAGATAATGTTCTGGAATTGGTTACGCTTCACCAAACCTGATGCCAGGGTGAAACCAGGAGAGCTTTTAGGCAGCCAGTTCTCTCAGCCACATTTATTCGTTTATTGGCATTTGGTCGTCACCAAGACCGTATGGTACAACAGAGGCCCTATTTATGGAGTTTGCAACTCTTTGGTAATATTTTATATTATGATATTGTTTGAAATGCTTAATAAAGAATTAATAACAGTATTATAGATCTTTGAAAACACATTGCTGATGTTTCATTTAAAATTATCATGTAAGAATTAATATCTGTGTTTTTTGAGAAAATGTTTCCAAAATGAGATATGATTGAGAAAATTCCACACAAATTCACAGTATGCTGTTATGTTTTATCTCAGCAGTGAGTCATTAGGTTGGAATTCTACAGGTTTTTAATGATCTGGCAACCCTGATCTCCTCCTTAATAACACATTTACTAATGTTTATTAACTGGACTACATTATATGGTGTTTATAAAAGCTGTTTTTAAACATACTGCCCTTTGTCCTTTCTGCTGAAACCTACATATATGATCTGCTTGTTTCTGCTTATGCTTGTTTCTTCATCATTCATCCTCATCATTTATTTTGCAGACTTGTTCAAACTCATTTATGCTTATTTAGACTTGCTTCTGCCCGTTACACAAGAAGTGTTTATTGATCTCAGCTGCGGCGCGTCGCCGAGCGAAGAGAAATGCAAAGCATGCTGAAAGAAGCTGCTGGAAAACACTGACGCCGTCTGTCTCTCGGGAACGCAAGGTATGGATGTGCTGAGTCGAAATCACACCACAGGGCCTCTATTCACAATCATTCCCTCTGTGGGCTCGGGGTGGGGTCTGAGAGGTTAAACATACATTTTACAGAAAACAAGCAAACATCTAAATAAGTCCGCAGAGAGATGAACCGCAGGTTAAATTTGTGATAAGAGCCGTGCTAAAGTTAGCTGATAAATTACCCATGGTGCTTCA
>CM032898.1:3317500-3320000 GCA_019176425.1 Megalops atlanticus
TGTTCTGATTATCATCTGCATTATCAACTGCCAAATGAACACATATTCAAGCCAATGAGTGCAGGATGTGACTTGGTATTTTTAGGTTCAAGGGACACTGTTTGCTCTGTCTGAGCACTGATGTGGGGCACTTTCATAAACACTGTAAGGTGACAGTGTAGCATAGTGGTAAGGAGCAGGACTCATAACCAAAAAGTTGCTGATTCGATTTCCCCGCTGGAGCACTGCTGTTGTACCCTTGGGCAAGGTACTTAACCCAGAATTGCTTCGGTAAATATCCAGCTGTATGAATGGCTAACGTGTAAGAATGTAAAACATGTAAAAAATCGTAACCTATGTGACAAATCGCTCTGAATAAGAGCATCTGATAAATGCCAATAATGAAATGTAATATAACACTGGGTACCACCTTTGAACTCTTTCCAATTCAAACCTGTGAGAGTGGAGGAGAGACACCAGCGTGTCTCCCTAAAGTCTCTGATCTGTGCACACTGGCACACTTTGGGTGTTTCTCAGCACACACGGAGACCTGTCAGCAGCCGGGACAGGGCGCAAGACTCTCCACGCCCGAGCACTTTTTTCTGAGCACAGACGGCACCGTGCCAGGCCGGCATTAGGCAAGCTAATATCACACATAGGGGGGAGAATTGGAGTCTCAAGGGGGAATCGAGTCCAAAAGCGGCAGGCTTCGCTTTGAGGTTCCCGCCGGGGGTAATTTTAGCCCCTCTGAGAGCGTGTTGTTTCGGGCAGCTCGGCGCCCCGGCCATATTGGATTGATTCGGCCCCATGAATCTGGCGTTGCGGAGGAGAGGGGCCAGCTTGAATGGGATTCACTGGACAGCTTTTTGTGTGCAGAACATGAAGGTTTTTTTTTTTTTTTTTTCGTTTTGGGCCCCCTTTGTCTCTGCTGATTAAAGAGCCTCCCTGTCTGTGGTTTCTGTAATTGCGGGACATGTGGCGTTGCATAACGGGGCCTTTGTCTGACGCTGGGATGAAAGTGCTTTTGGTCCAGGCGTGGTGAGGCGGGCAGACAGCTCCAGGCCTGATACACACAGGAGGGGCACTGCAGTCTGGCCGTCAGGGGTCAGCGGTCTGACCTCCACTGCTGTCTTTTCGATGGTGTCAGAACTGTGGGACTAACGCCAGCAGAATATTGCTGACGCTGCTCTCATTGTGTGGCAGAATGACAGGATTGCTTCTGTTTTTTGTTGTTTTTTTTTGGCAGGGTGGGTCCTGGGGTGGTTGTGGTGATTTGAGTTTAACTTTGAGTTTGATGTTGATTTGAGTTTGAGTCTGAATTTGGGTTTAAATATGGGTTTGGGAGTTTTTTTTTGGGGGGGGGGGTTTTGAGGAATCGTAAGTGTGAGTCTTAAGTTTGAATGGAGTTTGAGTATGAGTTTGGTTTTGAGTCAAAATTATGTCATGGCTGTACGTTTGCAGACTCTTCATTGTTATTCAGTATTTGCATATTCTAAATCGCTCTACGGCCCCCCCTACACAAAACTCATTCGCTAAAGATTCATTCTGTGAAGATGTGCGAGAATAAACGCTTTGTGGAATCACAGAGGGACTGTGTGAGGCTTTGGAGTGGGTGGAGGTCAGGGGTCCCTTTCTCCTCTTACAGCGGCGTCTGTGTGCGAGACAGAGGGCATGAGCTGGCAGTGAGCTGGCACTGTGCAGAAGGCCGTCTGTGAGTGACTATCGTCCTCATCGTCACATATGTGGCCCATTATCTCTATTCTGTGAGGCGCAAAAAAAAAAAAAAAGAGGACTTTGACTTCCACTCATTGAAAAAACGTGACATTTGACTTCACAGCGTCTCGCCACAATCTGTGCCCATATTTATCTCTGATCTGGATGTGTCTCTCAGAGTAATCACCGCTTGCAGGGCGCGTGCTTTATTAAAGATGGCCTTTCACAGAGTCAGTCTCCACCCTGTTTGGCAGGAGTTAATAAAAGCCGTTCCGCGTGGTTCCCAAAAGGCCGGGACAGTCATCCATGTAACAAAAAAAAAAGCAAAAATCCCCCATTGCAAAGACACGAGCTCCTGCTTTCCAGTCCCCTGGCCTCTGCTCTCCCTGCCAGAGGAGACGAGGGGCTTTTCTGTCGTTTGTAAACTCAGGGCCTGCGGTTGTGCAGCAGCTTCGATAAGGAGCCTTGTCTGAACCCGGCGTCTCCATCCGGTCGGGCCGATCTTCCCGAAGTCAGAAACGTCTTTGTTCACCTCCCGTGACAGTGACTCACCGCCCGCATGCCAGTATCCATGGCAACTCTGCCAAAACACAACCCGGGGCACACTTCCCTTCCTGAGGTCCCCTGTTGTCCGTTTTAGCTGTCCCCGTAGTTTCCCGTTGAAGTGAAGACAGAAGCGCACTGATTCATTCTCATTCACTGACCAGATGTCCCGCCCCTCTCTCTGTATTGCCTTTAATGAGGTTAAACTCACCTCACAATCACCAAGCCAAGTCGGATGGATGGCAACAACACAGTAATATGGGGC
>CM032898.1:3325000-3410000 GCA_019176425.1 Megalops atlanticus
CTCTCTCTTTCAGAGATTCGAGGATACAAAGGGATTTTCTGTTTCTCACTCTCTCTCTCTCTCTCTCTCTCTCTCTCTCTCTCACACACACACACACACACACACACACACTACGCACCACCCAGCAAAATCCCTCCGCCATTTTACACACGCAATCTGCAAGACCCATATTAAATATGTCATCAGGTCATGTGGTACATACATCATCACGCTTGTAAAAATATGTGAAGTGGAATTGCTGGTACCCGGCCACAGGATGAGCGGTTTGTGGCCCAGCTTCACGGCAGTGACCTGAGGCCACTGGCTCCAGATTGACCATGTCACCCTGGCTCCCTCCGCACTGAAACAAGGGGAAGGACTGATGAACACTGCTGCATTATGGGATATGAGCCCAGAGCTGAAGGACCCCTGTGTCTGAGTAATCTCACCCCTTTCGTGTCATTGGTCCACTGACAAATCCAACCCCCAAACAACACACACCATCGTCATCACCACCACCATCAAAAAACAAAATATAATTTTTTTTACTATTCCTCTTTAGTCCACTTCAGGTCTGAGACTGGAACAGTACGGAATCAAACACCCATTACGTTCTCATGTGCAGCACTTTGCTAATTTAAAAAATAACTTCAGGACCTGCCTCAGGGGATTGGCTTAACTTTGATCAACATTAACGGCTGTTGTCCATTCTATACACAGTTTGATCCTGTCCTTAACAGCCTCACTAGGATTCTAAGCATCCTGGTGCACTTGCAGTATTCCAGATAGGACTGGAAGCCATTACCCTCTAACTGCTGCGTGTAGCTGCTTGTCAGATGTTCCTCACTTTTGCTAATGTGTGGCATTTATGAGCATGTTATTCAAACACGTTACTGCTGAACCCAATCACGGTTAGCAGTTTAGCTCATTGGGCCAGATCCTCCAGAAATCAATTGAACCACTGAGGCTGACCTTCATTACAAACACGTGGGAGGCATTCCTGTATCTTACCTTTGTTCCTTTTTAAGTGTGGCACAAACACCCTCCTTATTCTCTGGGGACTCTGAAAGCAGGGCAGGTCTGAAGGGATGTCAGCACAGGCCGAAATTCGGCTAACAGTTCAATCAACCCCACTTAATTTGGAGCTCAGCTGGAATGTTACCCAGCATGCACTGGGGCAGTGCTGGAGCGGGACCGGCAGGCAGTCAACTGCCTCCTGTGACTGAGATCCTCAGTAACGGTCGTGAGTGAGGCGGACAGTGCGTCAGTCAGTCAGTCAGTCGACGGGGTGTAGCTGGAGCTATTTTAACCAAGCAGTGAGGATTCCTGCGCAGCTCACAGACACACACACACACATACTCATACACACACACACACACACACACACACTATCCCCCCGATACAAACAGCAGGTGCCCCCTCACTTTTAAATCCTACTCGATACACACACTACTATAATACTCTGACTCAATCCTACGTTTACATTTACATTCATTCATTTGGCAGACGCTTTTATCCAAAGTGAATTAGAAGTTAAGCAGAGTACAACACAAGCAAAAAACCATGAGGAGTCAAAAACCATAACCAGTCCTTCATCATTTCCTGATGTTGGTGAATGCAGAAAACAGCAAGCCATGTTTGTGACGAAATAAAGTATTTCTTCTTTCTTTTAATTTGTGAGTCCAAACTACGGATGACTGTTGATTGACTGTCTCAGCTCTCAATGGGAGATCTGATCTATGCTGTGAGTCAGGACCATATGGGTGACTGTGATGACATCTTTAAGCACAGTGACTCAGGAGTAAATTCCCATCCAAATTAGCTCCTGGCTTGTGCAGAACCTGCAGAGATGTTGTACTTTACCTGCAATGTTACACTTGTGCTATCCTGTGGAGCAGCACTGGACACTCCTTATGACTGTTACGCTCTGAGGGACAACCCATGCCCTCTCAGATTACCCACAATGCAACACTTTGTCTGGGGTCCATGAGAGCATGGTTCATTAGCACATTGTTAATTTTTCTTATCAGCTGCAATGGACAGCTGCCCCACTCCATATGTGAGATGCTTTATCGTGATGAAGTATGTCAGATAATATCATCTGTTTAACCAGCCAGGAGACGTCACAATAGTGGCATTCAGCGGCTCTCTTTGACACAATCAGCTCCCTGTGCAGCAACACTCTATTTACACTACGAGTGGGCCTCTTGGCCAGTGTCACTCCAAACTGTAAAGCAGTGCTTTTGTAGCCAGGCCGCGTTGCCCAAACCCTCCCTCCAACATTGTTTGATTTTGCCCAAGAGAGATTAAAAAAAAAGCGCTAATCAGTGGAGTTGGAGAAGTGCTGGGTGGCGCCAAAGTGTCCAGACAGGGGTGGACGATGGCACATTCTCGCAGACGACGTCAAGTCGCCACGAACTGGTCAGGTTTCACAGCATATGAGGGCTGGACATTTTGCGCAATTTGCACAAAACCGTTTCGGCGCCCTGAACGCTTTCGGTGCTGTCCTCTGCTTTCCTCCCCATTTTTCCTTCCTTTCTGCACCTTCCCTCATCCCTCCAGCCCGAGAGAGGAGTAGAGCTCACACGGAAAACTGTTCTCTGCTGGCAGCGCAGCTCTCCCCTTGAAATTACAGCCGGCCAAATATTCCAGCCGGGGCTCGACTGCCCACTGCTAATACCAGGCAGCTTCAGAGCAAACATGAATCACCTCTGTGAGTAGCTCTGCACCCCCCGCGTGTCTGCCTGTCCCGATCATCCCACAGCCCGTATGACAGAGAGGAGGGGAGGAAGCGGGCCCACGGCCGTACCCGATTGGCTGTGCCCCCCACCGGCCGGGTGGGATGGGCGTCGCCCGAGGTTGCTGGAGCGCTGCAGGATAGAACCAGCAGAGCAGAATGCAGCAGAGAGAGGACTGCAGCAATTGCCCTGTTTGCATTAGAGAGCGAGAGAGAGAGACAGAGAGAGAGAGAAAGAGAGAGAGCAACCGAGAGAGAGACAGAGAGAGAGAGAGAGAGAGAGAACGACAGAGAGAGAGAGATAGAGAGAGAGAGAAGAGGAGGAGACAGGAGACAGAGAAAAAGGGAAAGAAAGAGAGGAAACAGGGTGGGGTCTGGTGCACTCTGTCGTGCCATCCCCTCCTGGTGTTCAGGGCAGTTTAGCCTCCGAGACTCCAGCAGTTTCAGTTCCACATCATGTGGTGATCATCAGGACCTCTGACTGCCAGAGGAGTTTATTATGACCTCCTTCGCCATGGAAACGACACAGCGGGTCATCATAGTATGTGTAACACTCATTCATACACACTTACAGTTTTTGGGTCTTTGTCACATTTCCTCAAACCATATTCTTTGTTCCCAAAAAATCAATAACTGAAACCAATGTCTGATGCTCTACATGTGCAACCGCAAATAAAATTATTTGCATTCGCACACGTAAAGTGTGAAAATAGACAATTAGAATCAACGCTTTATACAGGAAAATGTGATTTACTGTATAAAACACAGCATGTTAAGTAACACTCAGATGAGGTGGACAAAATGCACAGATTTGTATGAAGTGTTTTCCATCAATTTTTTTTTGGAAAAACAACGACAACATATAAATAGTTTTGCCAAATAGTTTAGTTTCAGACACAGTGAAAAAGTTATTGGAAAAAAAATTACATAACTGTTTACCGTTATCTGTTTTTCAGCTGAGATTCCTTCATGTACTATCATAAACAGAGATCTTTTCTGAGATCATGAGCCTCAGTGAATGTTAGAAAAGCTTTCACACATTTCCTACTTTCAGCAAAGAGAATATCAGCAAGCCAAGCTTTCCCTGAGCTCTGGCTCTGGTCCTGTGTCCCTTATAGTATTCACTGCAGTGAAGAAGATACTGGATCTCAGGGTTTTGTGGGTTTCCAGGTACCCAGGTTCTGCTGTCAATCAATCACATGGTAAGTGGCACAGTTAACATTACATTACATTATTGGCATTTAGCTCTTAACCAGAGCGACTTAGATAGGTTAAAATTTTCTACATGTTGTCCATTTACACAGCTGGATATTTACCGAGGCAATTCTGGGTTAAGCACCTTGCCTAAGGGTACGACACTAGCGCCCCAGCGGAGAATCAAACTGGCAACCTTTCAGTTACGTGTTCTGCTCCTCAACCACTATGCTACACTGCCACCCCTCAGTTTCACACTTTGAGAACTGAATCAAAGGCGTTCAAGGAGGGGTGAAATGTGTTCTCTCCTGTTAGCTCTATCAACGGGGTGGCAGTGGAGCACAGTGGTAGCATAGGGGTAAAGAGCAAGACATTACATTTACATTTACATTTACATTTATTCATTTGGCAGACGCTTTTGTCCAAAGCGACGTACAAAAGTGCAAATAGTGAGCAAACAACAGGCACAAGAGCAAGATGTGTAAAGGTCATACAATGCAAATAGTGCTGAAGCTGAGCGCAAGACTCGCAAGACTCACAACCAAAGGGTTGCTGGTTTGATTCCCTACCAGGGCACTGCTGCTGTACCCTTGGGCAAGGTACTTAACCCAGAACTGCCTCAGTAAATATCCAGCTGTATAAATGGGTAACATGTAAAAAGCTGTAACTTCTGTAAGTTGCTCTGGATAAGAGCGTCTGCTAAATGCCAGTAATGTAATGCAATGTAATCAGGGGTTAGTAAGCCTGTTAGTCAAGTCAGATGGTTTTCCTGAAGCAAGTCTCTTATCCAACTAAAGATGTGAGTTTGGGGACTAACTTAATGAGGGGTGGAGCTCAGTTTGAAGTGGGAGTCTGTGAGTGTGTGTGTGAAAGAGACGGTGCTAGCATGTGTGTGCATGAGTGAGAGTGAGCACTCCTGATTGCTCTCTCGAAGAGGGTAAGTCGGCTTTTCCTGTGAGTTGACTTGCGCAGATTCTCTGTGCAGATTCTCTGGACGGTGGATCGGATGCTTTGATGAGCACTCCCTGCGGACTTTCTACAGGAACTGCGGTGCGGAATTTCACTTCACTCTGCATTGTGACTCATGAAGGCACTCTCCCGCTCGCATTCTGCAGCCTGACACGAGTTATTTGTGGAAAAGGTCAAATTCAGCCACTTTAAAAACGGTTTAAAACCACTGCTGCTCCAGGCAGAGACTGAACCCACAATGAGCAACAATCTGTTTCTTTATTCTGCTTTTTTTTTTTCAAAAGACGTTTCCTTCAAAATGACCACTAGAGCATGTAGAGATGCCTTTTTGGCTGACATGGCCATGTGATTTGGGTCAGATAGGGATGTGTCCAACCAGTTTCAATAGCTTCTATAAACTCTCATATGAGTTTACCATTCATCCGTAGTATTGTGCTGTGCTATGAGTCATAGGAGAGTGTTTTTGCACTGAGTGAATCATTATGGTCTCACCCCAGGATTCAAACTTACAACCTTCATAAAAATCTAGCCCAGGATCCACAATGCATTTCAGCAAAGCGCACTCGGAAGGTGACGTCCCTGGAATCAGCAGGAAATGACATCAGTGAAATAAGCAGCCTACTGAACGGATGCAGGACAGAAAACATCTCTGGTAAGATTAGAGGTAGCTCTGTCACTGAAACACCAGGCACTGCTTATGTGTGTGTATGAGCAAATGAGTGAGTGTGTGAGTTAGGGTGTGAGTTTGTGTGTATGAACAAGTGAGTGTGTGTGTGGCTGTGTGTGTGTGTGTGTGTGGGTGTGGGTGTGTGTGCATGGAAGAAAAATGCCAGCATTCTTTTTTTATTGGAGACACACATTTTTTTATTGGAGACAGACAGTGGATATATGCTCTTAATCAGATCTGCCATTTTTAGCCCTCTTGTTTACCTTCATGCTTGCAGTGGGTGGCTGGGGCGTTTGGGTCCTGTCTGAGGGGCCTTTTGGGGCGCTGGTCAAAATTCTGGCTGGCCTGTTCCGCTACCCTCATCCAGGTGACGGGACGGGGAGGATTTCGCCCATGATTTGGACAGATCCTCACAGGTAACAACAGGCTCCTGCCCTGCCTCACACCACCAAACACCCCTCTCAGAATCTTTTGTGATCCCGCTGCCTTGCCGTGACTGCCACATCATCTTCAGAAACCACTGAGGCATCAGTGACCCCGGTTCTCTTAAACAATACAGGGTTTCACCTTCAGCGTTTACCAGGTGACTCCAGTCCTTCAGAGAAGGGTGATTTACAGGTGATATATTAAAAAAATTGGGTGGCAGCTCTATATTTGAAAGTTTGGAGCTAGCTGCTCTGAGGAAGTGTCTCAAAAGCAGTTTCAATGTTTATTCTGTGGGTCATTGCTGCCCTCTGCTGGTGGTAATAGGCCAGACACAGTGTACACTTTCACTTTTGCCTCTCGAAACTGATGGACACTGCAAAATGTGGGGAACAAAAATGAACTCGAACCTCACCGTTGATGAATGCATGTTATTCTTTTTCATAATTATTTTAGTATCGCCTTTTTGCATAATCTCTATCACCAACGCTCACAAATAAATTATGATATCCATGTGAACAATATGATTCTTACCTACAGTGCAATGGAAACAACAAAATTAATAAATAACATTATTAGTGGCCAGATGTAGTGAGGATTACATCTAGTGTCTAAGACATTGTAGACATTTATACAGCAGTACTACAGAGTGAAAGATTTTGGGAGACATTTAATGGTTAATTTCCAGTCCCTCCTCTTCCCAGCACCATGCCTTCTGCAGCTGAGAACCAGGAAGTATTTCCCTATTTCTCACACACACCCATTTCTAGAGAAATGAAACTTAGCTGTCTACCACTCGGTCTCAGTGTGTGCACAGAAAAATGGAAGCAGCAAGTATCTCAGTGGATCAGCACCAGATGAGTTGTACAATCTGTCGGGATCTACTGAAGGATCCGGTGGCTATTCCCTGTGGACACAGTTACTGTAAGGGCTGTATCCAGGGATTCTGGGATAAGAATGATCGCAGGGGTGTCTACAGCTGTCCCCAGTGCAGAGAGACCTTCACCCCAAGGCCTGCTCTGTACAAAAACACCATGCTGGCTGAAGTGCTGGAGAAACTGAAGAAGACAGGACTCCGAGCTTCTCCTCCTGCTCACTGTTACGCTGGACCTGGAGACGTAGCGTGTGATGTCTGCACTGGGAGAAAGTGCAAAGCTGTCAAGTCCTGTCTGGAGTGCTTGGCCTCTTACTGTGAAACTGATCTAACGCTTCATGATAAACTCAACAGAGGGAAGTGTCACAAACTGGTCGAGGCTACAGGAGAACTGCAGGAGAAGGTCTGCTCTCATCACAACAAACTGCTGGAGGTTTACTGCCTTACTGATCAGCAGTGCATCTGTCTGCTGTGTACAGTGGGGGAACACAGAGGCCATGACACAGTCTCAGCTGCAGAAGAAAAAACTGAGAAACAGGTATGAGGATCCGATAGGTGCAGTAGCCAGAAGGGTTATTTTAATTTATCCTTTTACAAGTGAAACCTCTTGTGTGTAGAAAATTAGTTTTATTCTGTTTAAATATATTCTCAAGAAACGTATTCAACGTTATCATTCAAAATGACTTTGAATAGTTTGTTATAATGAAGAACAGTAGTGTAGTGAACAGAGGTGATTTTTAGGTCTGATGTCCACAGATAAAGGAGTGTCTGGTGCTCAGTTAAGTGTGTGTGTGTGTGTGTGTGTGTGTGTTTTGGACCGATTTGTAATATACTTTTAGTATTGCACATGAAGTGGAATGTAATATGGGAAATGTATGTGTCCACAGAAGGAGCTGGGAGCGACACAGAAGAAATCCCAGCAGAGAATCCAGGAGAGAGAGAATGAGAGGCAGGATCTGAGACAGGCTGTGGAGTCACTCAAGGTGGGCACTGATCAGAGGAGAAGACAACAGCTGGCTGCTGGAAGAGCCATTTCAGGGCTCAGTCAGGGCTCTCCTCCAGTCAGCCAGTGAGGGGCCCAGTGTTGGGCCACTTTCCAGCCCTGTGGGGCTCAATCCCACTGAGCCTCACTGTGGGGAACAGACTGTCTGGGGTCCCACTAAGAGCTGAGTGAAAGACCTAGTTAAAATGTACATCTTTCCTCTCTGTGTCTCCTAACAGCGCTCTGCACAGGCAGCAGTGGAGGACAGCGAGAGGATCTTTACTGAGCTGATCCGCTCCATTGAAAGAAGGCGTTCTGAAGTTAAACAATTGATCAGAGATCAGGAGAAGGCTGAAGTGAGTCGGGCTGAAGGACTCTTGGAGCGACTGGAGCAGGAGATTGCTGAGCTGAGGAGGAGAGATGCTGAGCTGGAGCAGCTTTCACACACAGAGGATCACATCCATTTCCTCCAGGTAACATCACTGTCTCTCAGCCAATCTGCAGAAGAGAAGGGGGTGTGTCTCACACAGAGCTGTCCAATGGAGATGCAACTGAGTTCTCCCAGGAATGTGTGCAGCTCATTGTGTCTGACTGGATAATTACTCTCTTTCCGTCTGCCTATCAATCTGTTTGTCTCCCTGTCTGTGTGTCTATAGAGCTGTCAGTCTCTCTGTGCCCCTCCTGAAAGTGAAGGCCTACCCAGCATCTCTGTGAATCTTGATGTCTCCTTTGGGTTTGTGCGGAACTCGGCCTCTGAACTGAAAGAGCAACTCGAAGACATCTGCGACGAGAAATTAGACAACATCTCTGAAACAGGTTGTTGGAGAAAAATGCTTTAATATGATTTTGCAGGTTAAATATTTTTCCAGATGCAGCACAGCAGTAGCTGTTAATATTTTGAAAACATACATGACAGTATGATGTTGTTGAAATACATATATATACAGATGAACATGCATGTACACACAAATACAATACATACATACAAACAGAAACACAGGTATTCAATAGGAGACATACGTGCTTATGAGTGCACACACTAATAAGTTCTCTCTCTTTCTGTCTTCACAGTGCATAAGATCTCTATTGAACTGACTCCAGAGGGTGAAGAGGACCTTGGTGAGCCTCTTACAAATAACTCTGCACTCTCCAGTTTATAGTGTTATAACACACACACACACACACACACGCATACACACACACACACACACACACACACACACACACACACACACACACACACACACACAATGCACAAACGTACCGAAGTCATGGGATAAATTATGGAGAATTTGTCAGCCCATTCCTAATTCATAACCCCTGTTATGTCTTTGTCTCCTTGTGCCAGACTATTCTGACTCGGAAGAAGTAGATTATGATTCCCTACCTGCCCCGGTACGAGCCAGCACAAAAACATCATGCCCGGGAGAACAGAAGAAGAGTCCAGCTGTGGTTCCAAAGCTTGTGGTTCCAAAGTTTGTGGCACCAAAGCTTGTGGCTCCAAAGCTTGTAGCTCCAAAACTTGTGTGCATAAAATGACAGAAAGCTGAATAGTCTCATTACAGCAAACACCACTCAAGATATGCAATGAAAGTTGACAGATGAGCAAAGGTTTAAGAGATGAAAACTGAGACAAGCTAGGGAGAAAGGGAGAGGTGTGGTTATTGTCTGTGTTCATTATCAGGAACTCCTCTGTGTGCTAGACTGAAAATGCTCCTTGTGGTCTAAACCCTTTTTTCTATCCCTTTGAAACTAAATTCCCGGAAACTGATGTGGGGCACCAACCCACATCACCTCACCTGTAGACCCACTGAAGTTGTTTCAGCTTCTGAAAAGAATATTTGAAAATATTTATATGCTCCTATAATAATTATATGCATGGGCCCAGGGTCAAATTAATGATTAGTGTAAAGGAACAAGCATTTAAGCAGCTTGTAACAGCATTTAACAATTAAGAAGCTTTGGGAGAAATTTTTGAGAAAATTTGAAAAAAAAAAAGGAAATTTTCCCTGGTGGTTGGTCTCAGTTAAACATTCTCTGCTGTTTCTGTTTGGACATCTTCGATTTTTAGAGCAGGAAACTGCATAATTGCCTTACTTTCATAACAGCAACATTGAAGTAGCAGTTTAAGTCTTGTTTTGTTAAACAATGATGTAAGTGTGTGACTTACCATTGGGTTCATGCTGAGATGGGCAGGTGCTGATTTTAGGTTATGAATTGTTATCATGTTATCATGTCATTGCTGAGTATTTCTCTGGCCTGTAGCCTGCTGGACTTTGTTAAGGATATCTCACTGCTGAATCAAATGGAATAAATTGCTTTGCTTGAAGTTAAAATCTTGTACTCAGATTTACATCCCAAACCTACACCTGTGAGCAGTAAAAACTCTTGTAGCAGGCATTTAGCTTGCAACCCTCAGAAAAAAAACTAGACTTGGACAAATACTGTGACTGGGTCAGCGCTGGCTGGCCTGTCCTTTTACTCTCACCCAGGTCATGTGACAGGGGAAGCCAGGGGGAGGAGTCTTGTCCTGGACTCTCACCCTGTATAAGTGTCTCTCACGGTGACTGCCACAACTCTTTATTACAACCCTGACGTGTCGCTCACACAGTTACATTACATTATTGACATTTAGCAGACGCTCTTGTCCAGAGTGACTTAGAAAAGTTACTGTTTTTTTTGTTTGTTTTTTTACATTTTATCCATTTATACAGGTGGACATTTACTGAGGCAATTTAGGGTTAAGTACCTTGCCCAAGAGTACAGCAGCAGTGTCCCAGCAGGGAATCGAGCCAGCAACCTTTTGCTTACAAGATATGGTCTTTACCACTATGCTACACTGACACCCAGTTTGATTGTTAGTGGTTACCAGATGGCTCAACTCCACATGGTCACCGCTAATTTAGGGAGATCTACCGAAAGAACGAACGCGAACTATTTTTATGAAAGTCTGAAGGCAACTGCCCTCTAGAAACGTCTCAGATGCGATTTCATTGTTTATTCTGTGTCTTATTGCTGCCATCTTCCGGTAGAATCTACTGTATTTTTCCGCTCTTTTCCAATCTCAGTAAATGCGGAAAATGAAGACATGTGTAAACCAAAATAAGATAAATGCTTGGGGGTGACCCACAACAATCTTTAAAGAAAGATAAAATTATACTTTTTTCATTGTTCACGCAATATTGGCTTTTGTATAACATATATAACCAACACACACCAAAATGAATTATTTCAATATGAAAAACGTGCTTTTAATGACAATGTTATGTAAAGAGTTAAAAAGAACATTTTAGCATTATGATCAGCCTGAAATGTAACAATGTAACTCGATAAGGCTGCCTGTGTGAGAAGCTCGCTTTGGAACAAATTTTAGTTTCATGCTGAGAAGTGTCGCAGTTTCTCCCTACTTTTCCTGTTACAGTTACTGCAAATGCGAGCGGTCCGGCATATTTATTTATTCATGTTTTCACAAACGACAATTAACAATCAATTACTTAAATGCAAAGCGAGATCATATTTACGTGGGGCCGGTGAGAGAGCGAACAGCTCCACAGGTGCGATGTAACAACCTAAGTAAGGGTACGAAGGCAGAAAACAAATTACCTCGCAAAAGGATATTGACAAAACAAAAGAAAACGTGTCCATTTTCATTTCGGTGGTTGGATTTTCCGGAAGGCGTTTGGTAAATGTTTATATCGGGAAATGTTTATATTATAATAATCGGGCTTTGGAGGCGTCTCGTTGAGTTTCGTTGTGCCCCATCTGTTCGGCGTTTTGCGGGCCAGTCAGAAAAACACTTCCGCATTTTCCTATGTCACTGATAAACCTTCAGTGTCGAAGCAAGATGTGAAACACTGTCTATGGTACACACCCAGTTCGAAGAAAACGAAACTAATCTTTGTCGCTGTGTTGAACAGTCTTCCGTTTATCAGTGAGTGCAGAAAAATGGCAGTCAATATCGCAGTGGAGAAGGACCAGATCAGCTGTCCAATATGTCTGGATCAACTGAAGGATCCAGTGGCTATTCCCTGTGGACACAGTAACTGTATGGACTGTATTAAGGGCTGCTGGGATGAGGATGATCAAACTGGTGTCTACAGCTGTCCCCAGTGCAGGCAAACCTTCACCCCAAGGCCTGTTTTAAGAAGAAACACCAAATTAGCTGAAGTGCTGGAGAAACCGAAGAAGACAGGACTCCAAGCTGCTCCTCCTGCTCATTGTTACGCTGGACCTAGAGATGTGGAGTGTGATGTCCGCACTGGGAGAAAGCGCAAAGCCGTCAAGTCCTGTCTGGAGTGTTTGGTCTCTTACTGTGAAACTCACCTCCAGCCCCCCTATAAATCTCCTGACTTTAAGACGCACAGGCTGGTCCAAGCCACTAGATGCCTGCAGGATAAGATTTGCTGTCATCACGACAGGCTGCTGGAGGTTTATTGCCGTACTGATCAGCAGTGTATCTGTCAGTCCTGTGTGATGGATGAACACAGAGGCCATGATACAGTCTCAGTGGCAGCAGAAATGATTGAGAAACAGGTAAGAGCCACAGTTCAATACATACAAAAGATATATTGACAATTTTATTATCTGAGAAATCATAAAGCTTTAAACAGTATATCCTTAGTGTGTAGATTCAAAGTGAATCATTTGTTCATAATTCCATTTTACATATGAATACATTATGCTCATTGCTTCTATGATTCAGAATGATTTTAAAAAGATTTCCTCAGATCCTGTTGTGTCTCTGAAAAACAGTGAAACACAGAAATGATTTTAATGTCTCGTGTCCACAGAGATAAAGTATCAGGAACAGGAACTGAACACAATCCAGCTCTTTTGACAGCTTTGCTCCCTCCCACATCTCCCAATTCACATTTTAGCTTTATGTAATTGCGAAATGATTATTTCTCCACAGAAGCAGCTGGGGGTGACACAGAGGGAGTTCCAGCAGAGAATCCAGAAGAGAGAGAAGAAGCTGCAGGATCTGAGACAGGCTGTGGAGTCACTCAAGGTGGGTTACTGACCTGAGGAGAAGACAACAGCTGGCTGCTGGAAGAGTCTGGCAGTGAGGAACCCTGTATTGGCCCACTTTCCAGCTCTGTGAGGCTCAATACCACTGATCCACAATGTGGGGAACAGGCTGTCTGGGGTCCCAGTAAGAGCTGAGTGAAAGAGCTAGTTGAAATGTACAGCCCTCCTCTCTCTGTGTCTCCTAACAGCGCTCTGCACAGGCAGCAGTGGAGGACAGCCTGAGGATCTTTACTCAGCTGATGTGCTCCATTTTGAGAAGGCGTTCTGAGGTGAAAGAGCTGATCAGAGATCAGGAGAAGGCTGCAGTGAGTCAGGCTGAAGGAGTCATGGAGCGACTGGAGCAGGAGATTGCTGAGCTGAGGAGGAGAGATGCTGAGATGGAGCAGCTTTCACACACAGAGAATCACATCCATTTCCTCCAGGTAACACCACTGTCTCTGCTAATCTGCAGTACAGGGTGGAATGTGTGTCACACAGAGTTGTCTACTGGAGATGGCACTGTCCAGAATTATTATAGCTCATTGTGTTTGTCTGTCTGTCTGTAAATAGAGATGTCAGTCTCTCTGTGTCCCTCCTGGATGTGGAGACTTACCCAGCATCAGTTACAAACAACATAATTCGTTTGGATTTGCAAGGACATCAGTCGCTGAACTAAATGACCAAGTGCATGATTTCTGTGAGAGAGCATTACAGAATATCTCTAAAAGAGGTTGGTGAATAAAATTCTATTTTTACAGCTTAAATATAAACAATAAAAACAAAATTCTATGTAATGAATATTATTCAGATACTGATGCAGTCCATAGTTTTTCATTCTGTCCTAGCAGACTGAAAGCTCTCTATCATGTCTCTACAGTGAAAGGAGTCCATATTGTGATTCCAGAGCCCAGCAGCAACAAAAAGCTTTGGAAATGTGAGTCTGTTTACAGTTAATATCTCTGCAGAATACCCGCATACATTGCAGGAACACCCCCCACACACACACACACAAACACACACACAAACACACATACACGCACACACAAACAGGTGCATGGACACATACAAAGACACCCTCACATACTGTATGTATGCACATAAACATGTGTGCACATGAACACATATTATTCAGGTATATATTAAGGCACACATGCACATACATATGTACCAATACTTTGTATATTTTGCTCTCTCTCTCTCCCTATCTCTCTCTCTCCCTCTCCCTCCCTCTCTTTCTCCCCCTCTCTCTGTCTCTCTCTCTCTCTCTCCTCACTGTTGAGTTCTGTTTGTGTTTCTTTGCTTTTTTGAAGACAGGGGTTTCTGTTTTGATGGGGTAGTGGTAGAGGGATTTGTTTTGTTATTGCATTTTTCAAAATGATTAGTGTCTTCTCTGCTAAAGAATGTTATGTGACGCTATGTGATGATCCAATAAAATGGAGTTAAAAGTTTCTCTCTCTCCCTCCACAGTGGTTGAACTACTTAGGAAGTATGACCAATCCTCAGAGCGCCTTTCCCCTAGAGAAGACATGAAAGGTGAATCAGTTCACTTATTCGACACTCTAAGCCCGGGCTTCCATTGCAGCGAATTTCACTTCGCTCTCATTCAGGTCTGAAATTACTCTGATTTTGTCCCCATACAACCTGAATGAGAGCAAATGGAAGCCCGGGCTAAGACTGTCTTACAACACACACACACACACACACACACAACACACACACACACACACACACACACACACACACACACACAACACACACACACACACACACACACACACACACACACACACACACACAGACAGACACCTGTGTACATCACTGCCAGCAAGATGCAGCTCATCATCCCAAAGCATATGGGCAGCTTTTCACTATTAGTCAAACTTGTTAAAGAGAGGCAAATTGGTTTTGCACAATGATGAACATGTGGAAAAAAGGTACAAAGTAACATGGCTTTGTTTTTAAATTAGTGTGTTTAGTGGCAGACCTATATTTGCATGTATTAGTTCTGACTCAAAGAGTTCCTTATGGTAATGTAACGGTCTAAGCAATCTACTCTAATGCAGTGCTAGAATATATGCACACATACACAGATGAATGGGCATACAAAGCATACATTTGCAAATAAATTTTCTATGGATAAGAACACATGCGCACCTGCAATTGGAATGCCAACTGTAAGTGCTTATTAAACTGAATTCCAAAAATATATATTTTAGTAACACTGATTTCAGTTAAAGGCTTAATATTTAAAATGTATACATATTTTTGATAACCAGATTTAAGATTTACATCTGGTTTTCAAAAATGAAAATTTAGACATCAGCAGTCAAATAGGAAATGACTGTATGAATTTATATCATTTTCAGAACTCCGGCAGCTTTGTCTGGAAATAGCACTTCTCCCCATAACTTTACACTGGAAGGAGGCTCAATAGCTGAAGTGCAGCCATGTTCTTTTGATTATGGTGTCATCACAAAGATGCAGATTCAATCTGTTCATTTCCATGCTTTATCCCCATTTCAATATGAATGTCAGCAGGAGTGGACTACTCACCAGCCCCGGACACTAAACAGGTTCTTTTCTATACTTTACACAGGATTTCCACCCAGCCTTCCAAGCACACACACATCAGGGTAAGTAGGTTACAATCCTTTATTTAACAACTCATTAGAAACCTTGAGTTGCAGGCACTGACTTCCCCGATGGTAACCCACACCACCACTGTCTTCCATCTCTCCACCCCCCACCCTAGGAACAGCAGCAGCACCAAGACGAGCAGCTTGTGGTAAGGGCACAGGCAATCCCTGCACACCCACACTGCACACCACACTTCCAGTGTCTTCCTCATTTTACACTGTGGTGCTCAAAGCTAAATATCCCACCATCCAAAGCTTCTCCCCCCTTTCAGCCCCATTTTACACACTGCCACACGGCTCCCCCTCTCACACCGCCCCCTGCAGGTGGGTCTGAGTGCTGCAAAAGGGAAGCCGGCACACCGCCACTTACAAGGACACACACACACACACACACATACACACACTGCACTCCTTGAACAGAATAAGGGGGCGCAGCATTGACCTGTGCCACTCTGTTGGGCCTGTCTACGCCCCAAATAAAAACCTCCACCTCCACCTGGCGCCCCGGTCCCGCCATCTATCCTCCCTTCCCTGCGTGGCTCCTGGAGTCTCTGAATGTCACCAGGAGTGGACTACTCACCAGCCCTGGACACTAAACAGGTTCTTTTCTGTACTTTATACAGAATATTCTCCCAGCTGTCCAAGCACAGACACATCAGATAGGTTACAATCCTCAATTTAACAATTCATTAAAAACTTAAGTTGTTGGCGCTGAATTCCCCGATGGTAACCTGTAACACCACTCTTCTCCATCTCTCTGCTCCCCGCCCTGGGAGCTACACTGAGTAACCAGCTCCCCTTCTCACACCACCTCCTGTAGGTAGGCTGGGTCCTGCAACAGGGGACCCAGTGCACTGCCACTCTCTCTGTCACACACACACACACACACACACACACACACACACACACACACACACACACACACACACCCGTCGCTGTACAGGAGAATTCTTCCACATCACACTATCACACTGATATATTCAGGGCCGGCTAAAGGCATAGGCCATATAGACGGTCACCTAGAGCGCCACCTTCTGGTGGGCCACAGGCGCTAGTTGACCTTAAAGGAAAAATTAAAAAAAAAAAAAAAACGCCGGTGGGCGCCCTTCCTCATTTTCTGCCTTGAGGTAACAAATGAACAAAGAAAGAAAGAAAGAAAGAAAGAAAGAAAGAAAGAAAGAAAGAAAAGAAAGAAAGAAAGAAATACACTTTGCATCCCTCTTCCTCACAATTTTCCATCTGCCCTGGCCTGCATTTGTACTGTGTGCACTGAAAGTGGGGGATGGGTTACCGTTTGATGCGCATCACAGACAGCCAAGTCCGGGACATAAGAAGTTAGACTGACTGACTGATGGACATGTCAAGAGGCAGATATCTATTTTCACATTTTATTTCATAATGAAAAGGTCCAAGCCTTCAGATGCCCAAGGAAGAAAACGGAGAAAAGAGGAGGAGGAAAGAAAGCTGAATATAGAGGTCTGTCATCTTATGTTAACATGCTGTTTTGTGTGTAGATGTTTCATTTGTAGTAGCTAGCTAGCTAAGTAGCAATAAAGCTAATGCTAGATAATGATGCTACGATAGCTGCTAGACTCAGATACAGATTGAATGATATGAATCTGAATGGTAATCTAGTAGCTAGCTATCTGGATAACTGCTCCTTCCTAGAACGTAAGGCATTGTACTGAAATTTCGCTGAAAAATATCAGTGATAATAGCTAATGCTATTATCACTAAGGCTAAAACATACTGGTGTGGGGGGGGGCACCAAATCCTAATCTCGCCTAGGTCACCAAAATGGCTAGAGCTAGAGCTGGCCCTGGATATGCACCACCACTGCCACAGCTTCACTCACCAGTGCACCAGTCTCACAAAAGTAGGTGTGAAAACCCCAAAAACCCTTGCATAATTATAAAGTAAGTACTATAAAATTATGTAAAATCTTTCCGGCTAGTTAGCTAGTTCCCTCACCAAGATCAGAATCACTTGACAATTGCTTGTGAAAAGTGTGACAATAGATGTTATTCCTAAAATGGTCAAATAGAATAAGATTTTCTCATATATCATTTCCAGAAGGAAAACTACAATATGTATGTGTAACTAGCACTTCTCTCACACTTTTTCTTAAAATAAGCTGGTGGCTCAGTTGCAAAATGACAGTATTAAATTGTAGTGTTACTGTGAAAACTGATTAGAATCCCACCTTTTTATTGCAGTGTCTGAAGCAGAGGGGAAACTGAAGATGGCAAGACCCAAAGTTGTTCCTCCTGCTCACTGTTACGCTGGACCTGGAGACCACCTCATGAATCGCAATGAACTCAACAAAGGGAAGTCTAACAAAATGATTGAGGCCACAGAAAAACTACAGGAGAAGATCTGCTCTCATCATGCTAAACTGCTGGAGGATTACTGTGCCACAAATAGGAAGTGTATCTGTCTGCTGTGTGTGATGGATGAACACAGAGGCAGTGAGACAGTCTCAGCTGCAGCAGAAAGGACTGAGAAACAGGTAAGAGCTATAACTGAAACAGTAACTACATGGGCTGTATTTAGAAAGTAATCATTTAGTAATTTACATTTAACAATGAACACAGAGACTGCATCAGTGAATCAATACTGAACACTGAGACTGCTTCAAATACTGAATCAGTGGTGAACACAGACAGCACCAAGTTCTGGATCAAGCTCTGAGTGAATTACCACTCTTCTATCATACAATTCATTATGTATAACAAATGTGTCTCTCTTTGCTCCAGGACCCAACGCATAAAATCAAATTCACTCCAGAAATAGACCACAGTAATGGCAAGATTACATACAGGTAAGCCCTTATTATTTTGCGTATGGCTATTATATGTATATTTACTTTACATTCAAATAATCATCTCCACATTTACATCAGGTGAAATGTCTGAGCAAGAACTATGTGCCATAATGCCTTTCTAATTCTGGGCTGTGTGTAAATGCTAATCTTGTGTTAGTTTTAGAGCTGTATGATGTGCATTGCGTTTTTGCTGTGTTAGTGTTAGTGCTGGGTGGTGTGTTTAGTGTCTTTTCTCTCTGCCCTGCAGATACCATAGCACTCATGCAGTTCAGTTCCAGTGCAGTGTAACTGGCCTGGTGTTTGTGATGGAGATGGTGGGGGAGGTGCAGTACTGCATGGCCCCCTGGGATAGCAACCTCCTGACAGCCACTGGCCAGCAGCCTGCGGGGCCTCTGTTCAACATCATCTGCCCCCAGGGGTCAGTGCATGAGCTGCACCTCCCCCACTGTGAGGTGCTGTCCGGTTAGTAGCACACTGCACACACATTTACAAGTCAATTCAAGTCATTGTCATTTACCAAAAACTCTTACATAAGACTACAAGATTACAGCTCACGAATGTTACAGTTTTTACACGTTATACATTTGAACAGCTGGATAAATTTCTGGATATTTACTGAGGCAATTTTGTGTTAAGTACCTTGCCCAAGGGTACAGCAGCAGTGCCTTGCCAGGAAACGAACCAGCAACCTTTCAGTTAAGAGCCCTGCTCATTACCACTACGATACATTAGGTAATATGATGCCCCTCTTGGACTGATGCCTTAAATAAACCAGGCTCAGCCTTGCCACTGCAACAGTGACAACATCCTTCAGTCTCCCCAGAGAGGCAGTGGAGAGTTTTAATGAACCCCATACGGTTCTTTGTTTGTAGGGGACAAGTGTGACTTTCTGTCAGTGGCCCATGTGGATGGAGACGGTATGGAGATGCTGCAGCCCCTGGAGGTGACAGATACCCATGTGAGGGTCAAAGTCGAGAGGCTCTCCCTCTTTGGCCTCCTCACGAGACTGTTCACCTCTACTGTCCATGGGCAGGTGCTGCTGTTCCTCCGGCAACCAGGTGGCGACATTCTGAATGTGCTGCTGCTGCCCAGGAATATTCCAATTAGCGTGGTAGGCACAGCCAACACACAATGTCCACCAGTCCATACCTTTCTGTTCATTCATATGTCAGTGCACACAGTTTGTGCCAGGATGGATGAGGATCATGATATCCATGTTTAAGAATAGTTTAAAATATGTAATAGCTATTGCAAAGTAAATAAATAGTGCAATGCAATGAGGTTAGACTTCAAGTCAGCATAAGTCGCCCACAGACAATGGCTATTTTTCACATGGTGCATTACAGTGTGAGTATTCACTACTACACTGACATCATTCAAGTAGCTCACAGGTGTCTGAAAATTTTCAGTCTAACAGAGGGCAGCCCCTGGTGACATGCCTAAGTCATGTAACCAATACAAGTCACTCTGCATAAAAGCATCTGCTAAACTGAAAGTAATTCAATAATTAAACAGTGTAAATGTAAAATGAAAAATGTAAAAACTCAGTGTTGGAATGAGAGCTTCAGTTCTGAAACCTGTCCATCATCCCGACAGGTGCAGGAGCAGCAGCAGCAGCAGGGAAACCTGCCTGTCCAAACCACCCCCAACTGCACTCTGAAACGTGAAGAAGTATACCAGTTGTCCTGCGAACAGTACGAGATACAGCCAAAGGTGAAACAACTTAGTATGGACTATTGGCTGACAGCAATGACACTTACCAGGGTTCAGCAACAGTGCATTTGCTGCTATAGCTGGCTTTCCTTTATTATAAGTATTTAACTGTAGATGATGAGATCTCATTAAAATACAGTAATTCTTACATTGTTTTTTGTAGAGTGAGTGGGACAGTGATTTGTTTTAGAAATACCTCACTGCACAATTCTAACATGCATAGTAATGTAAACTGTCTACTGACCTATTAGGTGTGTGCAAATTTTGTTAAAGCCAGTCCTCATTTCACACATCATTCACTCATCTTTACAGCTGGAGTTTTCACTCAGATCAGGTTTTACTCAGTACCTTCCACAAGGCTATATCATTACACCACACATCCAGTGCCCTGTGCTTTAATCATTACAGAAAAAATTCACCTGGGCCAGAGCAGTTAGCATGAACTCATATAATGGCTCTCCCTCTCTCTCAGAGTGCCCAGTTTGACTGTGAGTTCGGCCCAAACTACCACCCAACCTTTGAAGTGTTCCTGCAGAGGTCGGTTGAGGAGGTGAACCTGAGGCTGTGTGTTTGGAAGTCGGATATGGTGGTGTGGCCTCGTCGAGTCAGATTACCAGGTGAGACCCCCCCATCACCATACCCCTGGGAGACCTTCTCTCTCCAAAGAAACTGTTCACAGAGGGATCACTGAAGTGTAGCAGTAGTGACATCAGTGAAAAGGAAAGTGGCCCCAGCATCTGCAATAACATATGGTCCATGGCATGCCAGGACATTGATTCAAAAGTACACAACTTCAGTTGCAACAGTATGAAGCAACATTCACTGAGACTGAAAAGATGAAGCATTACCTATTTCCTCTTTCAGAATACCAAGCTCTGCATCATCACATTTTAACTTGCACAATATCCATTTACATCATTCAGAAAAAACTCTTTTGCCTAACTATAACATAATGTGACCAAACACTTTCCCTGGGTTTAGTATTTTCCAGGAGAAACTTGTGTCATAGCAAGTGTGGGAGATTTTAAGGAGCACTACTTATAATAGGACCTGCTTTTCAAAAGATCTTGATGTTTACAACTACAAACAAAATGCTTTAACTCTCACTGCATCTGTGCAGGAGGGTTAGTTCCGCACAGCTGTTTCATATTTTGTCATGTGTTTGTTCCATACACAGTACAACAGGAGCATTTGATAATAGAACGTATCCCTGTGTGATGACAAGGTGCTCCTTCTTCTGTTCTGTGTGAGATACAGTTTCTGAGGCAATAACCTGGCTCTCCACTTTCTTTTCGTCCTTGCTGATTGGTTAGTGCCAGCCCCACCAGCTCCGCCTCTCCCTGCTGATTCGTTTATCGACCAACATATGGATGAGCTCATTCAGAGGGTGACTCAGGTGGAAGCAATAGCCGAGTCCCTGTGTTCAAAGGGCCTAATCCAGTGGGAAGCGTACTCCAAAATCCGCGCTCCACAGACCAGTCAGGAGAAGATGAGAGAGCTATTTCAAGTCCTGCGGGCAGGAGGACCAGAACTTAAGTCAGCCTTCTGCAAATTACTCAAAGAGAAGGAACCCTCTCTGTTCAAAGACCTGTGTAAGACAGACTGCTTTTCTCTTTTCTCTTCAACAGAGCACTCTTAGACCCCACTGCAGACACTGCAGCAACACAGCAAGCTCATTCTCTCTCCTCTCTCTTCTGCCAGGTGCAGCCTCAGTGCGGAGAGTGTAATCCTGAGGGAGGGAGTTTGGTGTCACCGAGACTTCCATGCTTCTCCCCCATCTCTGCGCCTCTCCCCTCTCTCTCTGTCTCCCCCCTTTTCTCTCCTCTATCACAGACAATCCAAGAGGTGACAACTCAGAGGCCCATCCATAACCTTGGATTTCCTCACTCCAGAGGGATGGCTAGCCCAGCATTCACAGCTACTCTGACTGCCTGGCAGCTGAAGTGAGCACTCAGTGGTGGTTAACAACACAGCCTGCTTTCCAGCGCTATGTTTTTACCTGCATCTCTTCTCAGCAGTATGTAACCCAGATAGCCCAATGGAAAATGTCAGGGAGCTTATAATGTTATACCTGTTCCTGTTACTAGTTTTTCCTATTTTTCTTATTTTTCATTATAACAAAGATGTCCTGTTTTTTAACTATTTCTCATGTTGCTCTGTCTCTGTTACAAGTTACAACTTCAGGATAAACACTGACAAAGACATGGATGTGACTACAAGGCCATCAGAACCATGTAGGATGAAAAATATTAATCTACAGGACAGCCTTATTAATGATGACTGTTATATTTTTATCTGTCATGATAGTGATGGTGTCCTGTTTTTTTGTTTCTCATGTTGCTCTGTCTTCTCCCATCTCTGATGTTGTAACTGAAGACTGTACTCTTTCCTTCATAAGACTGATTATGAGTGGCCTGTTTTTATTTTCCTTTATGCTGCAAAAGTTATTTTAATTTTTAAACACTACCAAGAAGATACTCGCACTAATTTTCAGCTACATACAGTAGGATAGTGTTTTGCTTAATGCTTAATGCTGTCAATGCTTAGGGATATAATTAGGGGAGCCATGAATGAAGAAACAATATTTTCTGGGACTATGGGACTGAAGGTTTGCCTTCCTTGCTGTGCTTTTAATTTCCAGAAGTAGGGACAGAACACTACACCGCATATTGTATGTAAGCTTGATAGGTAATTTAGATATTATTATATAGACATGGGTGCTGATGTAGTCTTAGTATTTCTCTCAGAATATAAAAGTGTATAACCAGCAATTTGTAAAGAAAAAATATTTTAATAAATCCTTTTATGACTATTTGGCAGGGGCACCAGTAGGAATTTTGGTCCCCCTGAAAGGTTAATGCACCCGACCCCTCTATATGTAACAAAAATATATGGTAGAATGTTTGAGGGGGCCCTGTATGCTTGGGGCCCTTGGAATCGTCCCAAACCCCCCCTTACGGCGCCCCTGCTATTTGGTATGTGTCTTTTGTGCAAGCATGTTGCTGCTTGTTGCTGGTGAGGTAAGCAGGTCCTGAACAAACTGATTGTTAAGGATGAGGGCTGTATGGCACAGAGATATGAGCATGTGTATTCAAGTGGGAGGATCTTTACTGAGCTGATCCTCTCCATTGAGAGAAGGCGCTCTGAGGTCTTGTTTTATTAAACAAACATGACTTTTCATATGAATGATGAGATAGGCAGGGGTTGATTTGGGGGTACAAAATGCTGTTATTATGATATCATTGCTTGTTTCTTTCTATATCTCTCTTTCTTTTAGATGTAGCCTGCTTTACATTGTTCAGTTCATCTCACCGCTGAATCAAATGGAATAAATGACCTTGCTTGAAGCTAAAATGGTGGCTTTGGATTTCTTTCCTACACCCACACATATGGGGATTAAAATAGCCTGACAGTGGCTCTTGCACAACAACATAAACCATTTTCTATCTCATAGTAAATTATACATTGGTTTATTTACCATGATGGGCAATTAGCGGTAGCTTCTGTGTCCAAATTAATGATGTGGCAAGCTGGATACGTACATACATACATTCACATATTTCATTATATATATATATATATACAGTATATATAGATAGATAGATAGAGATAGATATGGGTTTATGAGTAGGGAAAATGATCCCCTGCATGTTATGGTTTCATTAAATGTTTCTCCACCAGACAACAAGCATTTATTCTGTTGCACTTCAAATGGCAGTGTTTAAGTAAAACAACTGATTACTTCCACATGAATGATATTCCTCTCTGGACTGTTCACCACAACAGTAGGAAAGAATGTTAGCAAACACACTCACAATGAATCTTAGTTCCATACAGCAGCACTGCAGTGTGAGGGATTCTGGGAGGTATTTATACAGTAGTACTGCAGAGGTAGAGTAAGGGATTATGGGAGATATATGTAGATAAAGTTCCTTGTTCTGTTCAACCTGCTCAAAACCACACCTCCTGCAGGTTTGAACAAGAAAATCCAACCCTTTTTTATTAACACGCCCAGTTCTGAGAAAACGAAACCTACATCCATGTCTCTTTCTGTGTGTGCAGTACAATGGCAGCAGCCAGTATCTCAGTGACAGACGGACCTTCACCCCAAGACCTGTTACTGTAAAAAGTGCCAGATAAAATGCTCAAAAAGAGAAGACTCCACCCTACTCCTCCTGCTCACTGTTACGCTGGACCTGGAGATGTGGCGTGTGATGCCTGCACTGGGAGAAGACGCAAAGCCGTCAAGTCCTGTCTGGAATGCTTGGCTTCTTACTGTGAAATTGATCTCAATCAACATGCTAAACTCAACAGAGGGAAATCTCACAAACTAATCACGGCCACAGAAAACCTACAGAAGAAGGTCTGCTCTCAACACAAAAAACTGCTCAGGTGTTATTGTCTTTCTGATCAGCAGTGTATCTGTTATGAATGTAGGAGGGATAAACACAGAGGCCATGATACAGTCTCAGCTGCTGCTGGAAGGACTGAGAAACAGGTAAGCGCTGGAACAGGTACAATAACTACATGGGCTATGCTGAAGAAGCCAGTATTTGATCTAATTTTTTTAATCATACTTTGATGCATTGTGGATACTTCTAAAATTCTACAATGAATATAAATTCTACTAAAAACTTTTTTTCTACAAAAAAAACAGATTTAACAAAGATGCATTTAAATCATGTACATTGCAATGTACAGGAAGAGGACGGTAACTCCAGGGTGTAAAAATTTTAATAACATTGACAAAATTTGAATGTATTTAATATATTCACTGCTTATTGATTGTATAACTTAGAATGATCTGGCAAAGTTTCAATCATATTACATCTTTAAAAAAAACAAATGAACCATGAAGTGAGTCCATAGTCATAGAGTTGTGGGAACAGGAAGTGAATACAAATAATCTCTCTGTGATGGTTCTGTTCACACTCACTAAAAACTAATTACAGCAAATGTGCCACATTGTTAATATCTGTGCATTATGTGCATTTGTGAACTAATCGTTTAAAGGAGAATTAAATGTTTGACCTCAGAAGCAGCTGGGGGTGACACAGAGGAGATTCCAGCAGAGAATCCAGGAGAGAGAGAAGGAGCTGCAGGATCTGAGACAGGCTGTGGAGTCACTCAAGGTGGGTACTGACCAGAGGAGAAGCCAACAGCTGGCTGCTGGAAGAGCCATTTCAGGGCTCAGTCAGGGCTCTCCTCCAATCAGCCAGTGAGGGGCCCAGTGTTGGGCCACTTTCCAGCCCTGCAGGGATCAATCCCACTGAGCCACGGCTTGGGGAACGGCTGTCTGGGTTCCAAGTAAGAGCTAAATGAAAGGCCTAGTCAAAACGTACATCCTTCCTCTGTTTCTTGTAACAGCGCTCTGACAGCGAGCTGATCCGCTCCATTGAGAGAAGGTGCTCTGAGGTAAAAAAGCTGATCAGAGATCAGGAGAAAGCTGAATTGAATCAGGCTGAAGGAGTCATTAAGCGACTGGAGCAGGAGATTGCTGAGCTGAGGAAGACAGATGTTGAGCTGGAGCTGCTTTCACACACAGAGGATCACATCCATTTCCTCCAGGTAACATCACTGTCTCTGCTAATCTGCAGTACAGGGTGGAATGTGTGTCACACAGAGCTGTCTGTGGGAGGTGACACACCCTAGAATTGTTGTAGCTCATTATGTCCGTCTTTTTGTCTGTCTATAGAGATGTCAGTCTCTCTGTGTGCCTCCTGGATCTGCAGACTTACGCAGCATCAATGTTAAACTATTTAGTTCTATTGTAATTGCAAGGACATCGGTCGCTGAACTAAAAGATCAAGTGCATGATTTCTGGGAGAGAGCGTTACAGAATATCTCTAAAAGAGGTTGGTGAATAAAATTCTATTTTTACAGCTTAAATATTAAACACTAAAAACAATATTCTGTTTATTATTCAGATACTGATGCAGTCCATAGTCCTAGCAGACTGAAAGCTCTCCATCATGTCTCTACAGTGAAAGGAGTCCGTATTGTGACTCCAGAGCCCAGCAGCAACAAAGAGCCTTGGAAATGTGAGTCTGTTTACAGTTAATATCTCTGCAGAATACTCTCATACATTGCAGGAACACCCCCACACCACACACACACACACACACACAGGTGCATGGATACAAAGACACCCTCACATACTGTATGTATGCACTTAAACATGTGTGCACATGAACACATACATTTGTGCCTTAATGCATACCTGAATAGTAAGGATATATGTCTCTGAACTGAAAGCGCAAGTGCATGATTTCTGCAAGAGAGAGCTACAGAATGACTCTAAAAGAAGTTGGTGATTAAAATGCTTTTGCATATTTTAACATTTAAATGACATTTTTACTGCTTAATTATCTCCAGATGCCATGCAACACAGCAGTAGCTGTTTAAACAATAAAAACAAAATGCTGTGTCATGAAAATTATTCAGATACTGATGCAGTCAATAGTTTTTCATTCTTTTCTTATAGATGTGTGTCTATCATGTCTCTACAGTAAAAGGAGTCCATATTGTGACTCCAGAGCCCAGCACCACACACACACACAGATGCATGGACACATAAAGACACTCATCTATGTATTTACATACTATTCAGGTATGCATTAAGACACACATGTACATACATATATGCACAAATACTTTGCATCTCTCTCTCTCTCTCTCCACAGTGGGTGAGCCACGTGGGAAGCGTAAGCCATCTTCAAAATATTCTAACCCTAGAAAAAAGATGAAAGGTAAATTTATATTCCTTGAACTTCGGTATCCTAAAATTTTTGTAGCACACACAAATATATGCTTAACAATGCACTCTCAAAGATTGACACAGACAACAAAAACATTTTATATATCTGTGGTGTTGGACAAGTTTTATAGATGGTGGATGTACACTATATGGCCAAAAGTATGTGGACACCTGACTATCACACCTATATGAGCTTATTGGATATTCTGTTCCAAAACCATGGGCATTAAAATGGAGTTGCCCATCACCCCCCCATCACCCCCGGCCCTTTGCAGCTATAACAGCTTCCACTCTTCTGGGAAGGCTTTCCACAAGATTTGAGTGTGTCTTTGGCACCTGTGTACAATACTGCCACCAGAATGCAGCTCTTCATCCCAAAGAAAATGTGCAGCTTTTCACCAGTAGTCAAATTTGTCAAAGAAAGGAAACTTGATTTTGCACAATGTTTACTGAACATTCATCTCCAAACCATGTCCTGGAGATGGAGGATTCTGAAGTTAGAATGGCCTGTAAGCAGCTGCTTCTTTTTCCAACCTTACAATACATAGTATTAGTACTGACTCAAAAGAGTACTTTATAATGTAACAAGTAACCTGTTCTAATGCAGTCCTGGAATACATACACACAAATGGACTAATACACTTACACATTCATGCAAAAGAATACATTTGCATATGAATTTGCCCTATGCAAGCACACAAACACACATGCACTTGCAATTGGAAAGCCAAGTGCTTTCAATAGTAGTACTGCCATGTACTTTTGATTATGGTGTCATTGCAAAAATGCAGATTCAAATCCCACTCTGTTCATTTCCATTTTTATCCCCATTTCAATATGAATGTCACCAGCCCCGGACACTAAACAGGTTCTTTTTTTAGTTTACACAGGATTTCCACCCAGCCCTCCAAGCACAGACACATCAAGGTGAGTAGGTTACAATCTTTTATTTAACAACTCATTAGAAACCTTAAGTTACAGCCACTGACTTCCGATGGTAACCTGCTCCACCACTCTTCCATCTACCTGCCCTCCATCCTAGGAGCAATAGCAGCACAGGGGGGACGAGCAGCTTGGGGTAAGGGCACAGACAATCCCCGCACACCCACACTGCACACTTCAAGTGTTTTCCTCATTTTACACTGTGGTGCTGCTAAGCGCATATACAAGTATTTGGTACTCCAAGCTAAATATCCCACAGCTCAAAGCTTCTCCCCCCAGTTAGCCCCCTTCCACACTGCTACACAGCTCCCCTTTCCACTTGGCCCCCTGTTAGGTGGGGCTGAGTGCTGTACCAGGGAAGTCGGCGCACCGCCACACACGCACACACCCACTACTGTACAGGAGAATTCTCCACCACTGCCACAGCTCCGCTCACCAGCTCTGCTGCCGTCTAACCTGGTCTCCTCTGCTCACCGCAGGTACTTTCCTAAATTCCCGACTCCCCCTCTCCTCCCAGGTACGCCAGCATTCACACTCACACCAAGATAACAAGCACATTCACACAAAAGCGTACATTTGCATATGCATGCACCTGAGACTGGGGTGCTAAGTATAAGTGCTTTTTAAACTGGATTCCAAAAATAAATTCATTTCAGTGTCAGATTTCAGACGTAAGCTAAATATTGGAAAACTAAATATTTTGAAAACCAAAGTTAAGATTTAAATCTCGTTTTTAAAAATATTTAGACAGTCAAATAAATGACTGTATGACTTTAAACAGTCAAGTTACTCCCCTCTTCACTTCCTGTCATTGCTCGCATCAAGTTCGATACTTTGGTGCTGGCATACAGGACAGTGAAGGAACAGCCCCTCATATCCACGATCAGTCTTCAAACCCCGTGTTCCACCCAGGGACGTCACCGTTCACACTCACTCCAAGATAAAAGCACATGCAAAGCCGAATGAGCTTTGAAATGCACTTCCTGACGGTTTATCTTTCCGCGAGAGACCAGACTTCCCCCATTTATCTTACCTGTGCCACCAACACCGATTACCATGTTACCGCAGTTCTTTCCGTCCTCGCTGCAGCTTTTCTGACTCCCCCTGACAGAACAATTCTCTCAAAAGCCGATGTGGAAAACCCGAAAACCCTGTTGAAGTGCTATATAATTACGCAAAGTCATTCTAAGGAGTAAGCCAGTCAGCTAGCCAGTTCTGTCAGGGCTGGGGCAAGGAAAAAAAAAATATATATATATTAGGCGTAAACCGGTAGATTTATTAAGTCAACAAGCAAGATCGTTGTCGTGAAACCAGGCAGGGTCAAAACCAGAGAGGCAGTCCGAGGGGCAAATCCAAATGCAAGTAAACGACCAGGCAGGGTCAAACACCGGGCAGGCAGATACACAGGCAAACAGAGCAGAGGGGCAGGCAAAAACAGGTCGAAAAACGGGCAGGTCAAAAACAGGGAAAAAAACAGCAAAGATAACAAGCAACGAACAGCGGGGACGAAACAGGCAAAAAAGCAACTGTGACGAACTAGCAACAGGACACGGATACGCAGGGAAGATATAGGGCAGGGCTGACAACGGGAATGGGAAAGAGGTGCGCAGGCAAGCAGGTGAAGGTGATGAGGCAATCAGGCGGGCGGAGACCGGGTGGGGAGCGGGGCAGGGCTAGAACACAAAGAAAACAAAAGCACATGGACAGAAAAACACAAAACACAACGGCTAGGGGGCGGGAGCACTGACAAGTTCCTTCACCAAGATCAGAAACACAAGACAATTGCTTGTGAAAACCGTGACGATAGATGGTATTCATTAAACGGTCAAATAGAATACGATTTTATAAACAGACACTGTTTCCAGAAGGAAAGCTATTTATGCATGAATAACACTTTTCTCATACCCTTGCTAAAAAGGGCAGTAGCTTAGTTGCTTAATCGCATTGTTGCAGGTTTAACTTTCTTAAATTGTAGTGTTACTGCGAAGACTGATTTGAATCCCACCTTTTTATTGCAGTGTCTCGAAAAAAAAGGACACTAAAGAAGGCCAGACTCAAAGCTGCTCCTTCTGCTCACTGTTACGCTGGACCTGGAGACGTGGCGTGTGATGTCTGCACTGGGAGAAAGTGCAAAGCCGTCAAGTCCTGTCTGCAGTGCTTGGCTTCTTACTGTGAAACTCATTTAATTTTTCTCAATCATGAGAAATCTCACAAAATGATTGAGGTCACAGAAAAACTACAGGAGAAGATCTGCTCCCATCATGCTAAACTGCTGGAGGCTTACTGTCCCACAAATAAGAAGTGTATCTGTTTGCTGTGTGTGATGGATGAACACAGAGGCAATGAGACAGTCTCAGCTGTAGCAGAAAGGAATGAGAAACAGGTAAGAGCTACACTATATGGACAAAAGTATTTGGCCACACCTGTTAATTACTGAATTCAGGTGTTTCAATCAGACCTGTTGCCACAGGTGTATAAAATCAAGCACCTAGCCATGCAGTCTCCATTTGCAAACATTTGTGATACAAAATGAGTTGTTCTGAAGAGCTCAGTGACTTCAAGCGTGGTACTGTGATAGGATGCCACCTTTGCAATAAGATGGTTTGTGAAATTTCATCCCTGCTGGATATTCCACGGTCAACTGTAAGTGATAGTATTAGAAAGTGGAAGCATTTAGGAACAACAGCAGCTCAGCCACGAAGCGGAAGACCACGTAAAATCACAGAGCGGGGTCAACGACTGCTAAGGCGCATGGTGCGTAAAAGTCGCCAACACTCTGCTGATTCCATTGCTGAAGAGTTCCGAGCTTCCACTAGCATTAACGTAAGCACAAAAACTGTGCGGCGGGAGCTTCATGGAATGGGTTTCCATGGCCAAGCAGCTGCATGCAAGCCTCACATCACCAAGTCCAATGCCAAACGTCGGATGGAGTGGTATAAAGCACACCGACACTGGACTATGGAGCAGTGGAAACGTGTTCTGTGGAGTGACGAATCACGCTTCTGTTTGGCAGTCAGATGGGCGAGTCTGGATTTGCTGGATGCCGGGAGAACGTTACCTGCCTGACTGCATTGTGCCAACTGTGAAGTTTGGTGGAGGAGGGATAATGGTATGGGGCTGTTTTTCAGGGTTTGGGCTAGGTCCCTTATCTCCAGTGAAGGGCGATCTTAATGCTTCAGCATACCAAGACATTTTGGACAATGCTATGCTTCCAACTTTGTGGCAACAGTTTGAGGAAGGTCCTTTTCTATTCCAACATGACTGTGCCCCAGTGCACAAAGCAAGGACTATAAAGACATGGTTTGATGAGTTCGGTGCGGAAGAACTTGACTGGCCCGCACAGAGCCCTGACCTCAACCCCATCGAGCACCTTTGGGATGAACTGGAACGGAGATTGCGAGTCAGGCCTTCTCGTCCAACATCAGTGCCTGACCTCATAAATGCTCTACAGAATGAATGGGCACAAATTCCCACAGAAACACTCCAAAATCTTGTGGAAAGCCTTCCAAGAAGAGTGGAAGCTGTTATAGCTGCAAAAGGGGGACCAACTCCATATTAAAGTATTTGTATTTGAATACCATGTCATTACAGTCCCTGTTGGTGTAATGGTCAGGTGTCTGAATACTTTTCAAAACCCAGAAATGTGTCACTTCCTGTGGCAAGGACATATAGTCTATTGTCACTTCAAAGACTGTTAGCTACTATAGCCAGCCCATGGATTAAAGTTAAATGCATGCCAGAGAGTTGGGTCCTGCTAACTCTATTCTCCTTGTTCCAGCTCCTACACCCACAGTAGCCAGTAGACATGTTCACATTTTTATGATGCCAAAATGAGGAATTGGCTGTGAACGTAACGTAGTGTAATTTTTTTTTTTTTAAATGTCATTGAAAACTTTGACCAACGACAAGACTGCATCAAGCACTGACTCAACACTGAACACAAACTAAACATTGAACACAGAGACTGCTTCAAATACTGAATCAGTGCTGAATACTAAGAGAGCATCAAGTACTTGATTAAGGTCTGAGTGAATTACCACTCTTCTATAATACAGTTCATTATGTGTAATAAATGTGTCTCTCTCTGCTCCAGGACCCAACACATAAAATCAAATTCACTCCAGAAATAGACCACAGTAATGGCAAGATTACATACAGGTAATCCCTATACTATAATTATAACTGATGACTTATATTCAAACACCCACTCCACATTTACATCAAGTGAAATGTCTGAACAAGAAATATGTGCCATAATGCCTTGCTAATTCTGGGCTGTGTGTAAATGCTTAGTTTTAGAATTGTACAACGTGTAGAGGATTTTTGCTCTCTTAATTTTTGAACTGTACGATGTGTAGTGCATTTTTGCTGTGTTAGTGTTAGTGCTGGGTGGTGTGTTTATGGTGTGTTTAGTGTCTTTTCTCTCTGCCCTGCAGATACCATAGCACTCATGCAGTTCAGTTCGAGTGCAGTGTAACTGGCCTGGTGTTTGTGATGGAGATGGTGGGGGAGGTGCAGTACAGCACGGCCCTCTGGGATACCAGCCTCCTGACAGCCACTGGCCAGCAGCCTGCGGGGCCTCTGTTCAACATCATCTGCCCCCAGGGGTCAGTGAGTGAGCTGCACCTCCCCCACTGTGAGGTGCTGTCCGGTGAGTAGCACACTGCACACAAATTTAAAAATGAGTCATTCTCATTTACCAAAAACTCTTACATAGGTTACAGTTCACAAAGGTTACAGTTTTTACATGTTACACATTTAAACAGCAGGATAGATTTCCGGATATTTACTGAGGCAATTTTGTGTTAAGTACCTTGCCCAAGTGTCCAGCAGCAGTGCCCTAGCCAGGAATCAAACCAGCAACCTTTTGGTTAAGAGCCCTGCTCGTTACCACTATGATACATTATGCAACACGATGCCCCGCTTGGGCTGATGGCTTAAATAAACCAGGCTCAGCCTTGCCACTGCAACAGTGGCAACATCCGTCAGTCTACCCAGAGAGGAAGTGGAGAGGTTGTTATTCTGATTTTCTATCATATCATACGGTTCTCTGTTTGTAGGGGACAAGTGTGACTTTCTGTCGGTGGCCCATGTGGATGGAGACAGTATGGAGATGCTGCAGCCCCTGGAGGTGACAGATACTCATGTGAGGGTCAAAGTCAGAGGCTTCTCAAGCTTTGGCCTCATCAAGAGCCCCAGCCACTCTTCTATCAAAGGGCAGGTACTATTGTTCCTCCGGCAACCAGATGGCGATATTCTGAACGTGCTGCTGCTGCCCAGGAATATTCCAATCAGTGAGGTAGATACAGCCGGCACACACTGTCCACTGATCGATACCTTTTTGTTCATTCATATGTTTGTGTACAGGAGGTGGTGCCATAATAGTAAATAATCATGAGCCACATAATGGGCAGACTTGTCTTGCACTACAAAACCCTCACTGATGAGGTTAGATGTTAACTCTGTGCAAGGTGTGTAAATTCAGTGTTGTAATGAGTGCTTCACTTCTGGTACCTACCCCTCATTCCTGCAGGTAGAGCCACAGCAGAGAGGTGGTTTGCACATCCAGGTCAGCTCCAACTGCGATCTCACCCCTGACAGAACATACAAGCTGTCCTGTCAAAACCATAGGACACAGCCAAAGGTAAAACAACTTTGTACTAAAGTACAGACTATCGGCTGGCAGCAGTGGTGGTTATCAATGTCCATCAGCACATTGCATTCCTTGCCGTAATTAACTTGCTTGATTAGTAGAGGTGTTGAACTGTAGCTAACTAGATCTCATTAAAAACAGGAATGTGTTTATTCCTTTCAGAATAATCTCACCACACTGTGCATGTCAAATATGCTGAGTAATGTGAAGTTTATGCTGATTCATTTGCCTTGTGTAAACCTTGTAAGAGACAATGCATATTCTGAACATCATTTACAGTACTGATCTATATAGCAAGAGTTTGCCCAAAGCAGTGGGATTTGAACCTGTGGCACCACACATGCAGTGCCCTGTGCTCTAACCATTACAGAACACATTGTCCTGAAGCAGAGCAGTTAGCATCACTCTTACGACAACTCTCCCTCTCTCTCAGAGTGCCCCGTTTGACTGTGAGTACGGCCCAAACTACCACCCAACCTTTGAGGTGTTCCTGGACATGCCAGTTAGGGAGATGAACCTAAGGCTGCAGGAGCGGGCGTTGAAGTGGTCAGAGGTGTGGACACGTTTGATTAGACTGCCAGGTGAGCCCCCCCATCACACCTCCGAGAGACCTTCTCCTGGTCTGTATGAGAGAGTTTTTGAGGCAATAACCTGGCTCTCCACTTTCTTTTCACCCATGCTGATTGGTTAGTGCCAGCCCCACCTGCTCCGCCTCTCCCTGCTGATTCGTTTATCGACCAGCATATGGATAACCTCATTCAGAGGGTGACTCTGGTGAAGCCCTTTGCTGACACCCTGCTCTCAAAGGGCCTAATCCAGGAAGAAGCATACGCCAAAATCTGCGCTGCCCAGACGAGTCAGGAGAAGATGAGAGAGCTATTTCAAGTCCTGCGGGCAGGAGGCCCAGAAGTAAAGTCTACCTTCTACACTTTACTCACAGAGAAGGAACCTTATCTGGTGAAAGACCTGGGTAAGACAGACTTCTGTTCTCTTAGTCCCTGCTCTACCAACAGAGCACTCTTAGACCCCACTGCAGCACACAAACACACAATTTCTCATGCATTATGGGAGGCCATTAGGTTCTTGTGACTCCCTGTCCTTTAAATAATGGAACATGTTGCTCATTCTCTCTCCTCTCTCTTCTGCCAGGTGCAGCCTCAGTGCGGAGAGTGTAATCCTGAGGGAGGGAGTTTGGTGTCACCGAGACTTCCATGCTTCTCCCCCATCTCTGCGCCTCTCCCCTCTCGCTCTGTCTCCCCCCTTTTCTCTCCTCTATCACAGACAATCCAAGAGGTGACAACTCAGAGGCCCATCCATAACCTTGGATTTCCTCACTCCAGAGGGATGGCTAGCCAAGCATTCACAGGTACTCTGACTGCCTGGCAGCTGAAGTGAGCACTCGGTGGTGGTTAATAACACAGCCTGCTTTCCAGTGCTGTGTTTTTACCTGCATCTTTTCTCAGCAGTATGTAACCCAGATAGCCCAATGGAAAATGTCAGGGAGCTTATAATGTTATACCTGTCCCTGTTACAAGTTTTTCCTATTTTTCTTATTTTTCATTATAACAAAGATGTCCTGTTTTTTAACTATTTCTCATGTTGCTCTGTCTCTGTTACAAGTTACAACTTCAGGATAAACACTTCAAAGACGTGAATGTGACTACAAGGCCATCAGAACCATGTAGGATGAAAAATATTAATCTACAGGACAGCCACATTAATGATGACTGTCATGATAGTGATGGTGTCCTGTTTTTTTGTTTCTCACGTTGCTCTGTCTTCTCCCATCTCTGATGTAGTAACTGAAGACTGTACTCTTTCCTTCATAAGATGACTGATTATGAGCAGCATGTTTTTATTTTCCTTTATGCTATAAATGTCATTTTAATTTTTAAACACTACCAAGAAGATACTCACACTAATTTTCAGCTACATACAGTAAGATAGTGTTTTGCTTAATGCTTAATGCTGTCAATGCTTAGCGATATAATTAGGGGAGCCATGAATGAAGAGACACTATTTTCTGGGACTATGGGACTGAAGATTTGCCTTCCTTGCTGTGCTTTTAATTTCCAGAAGTAGGGACAGAACACTACACCGTATATTGTATGTAAGCTTGATATGTAATTTAGATATTATTATATAGACATGGGTGCTGATGTAGTCTTAGTATTTCTCTCAGAATATAAAAGTATATAACCAGCAATTTGTAAAGAAAAAATATTTTAATAAACCCTTTTATCACTATTTGGTATGTGTCTTTTGTGCAAGCATGTTGCTACTTGTTGCTGGTGAAGTAAGCAGGTCCTGAACAAACTGATTGTTAAGGATGAGGGCTGTATGGCACAGAGATATAAGCATGTGTATTCAAGTGGGAGGATCTTTACTGAGCTGATCCACTCCATTTGGAGAAGGTGGTCTGAGGTGAAGCAGCTGATCAGAGATCAGGAGAAGGCTGCAGTGAGTCAGGCTGAAGGAGTCATGGAGCGACTGGAGCAGGAGATTGCTGAGCTGAGGAGGAGAGATGCTGAGCTGGAGCAGCTTTCACACACAGAGGATCACATCCATTTCCTCCAGGTAACATCACTGTCTCTCTGCCAATCTGCAGTACAGGAGGGGGTGTGTCTCACACACTGCTGTCCAATGGAGCTGTGTGTAGTTTGGAATGTGTGCAGCTCATTGAGTGGGTCTCTTTCTGTCTATTAATCTGTTTGTCTCACACTGTGCCCCTCCTGAAAGTGAAGAGTTCCCCGCATCTCTGTGATTCTTCACATCTCTTTTGGGTTTGTCAAGAATTCTGTCTCTAAACTGGGAGAGCAACTCGACATCTGCAAGGAGAAATTAGACCAGTGTTTCTCAACCCTACTCCTGGAGGCCCACTGTCCTATCTTCTATCTATGCTTGCTCCAAAAACACCTGATTAGTGTGATCAACACGCTCTTGATTAAATCAGGTTTGCTCAGCTAATCAAAAGTGCCACTGATGAGTTCAGTCAGGAAGGTAGAGCAGGGAAAGATGGAAAACATGTGGAGCAGGGGGCCCCCAGGAGCAGGACTGAGAATCAGTGAATTAGACAACATCGCTGAGACAGGTTGTTGGAGAAAAATGCTTTAATATGATTTTGCAGGTTAAATATTTTTCCAGATGCAGCAAAGCAATAGTTATTAATGTTTTCAAAACATACATGATAGTATGATGTTCTTGTAATACATGCACACACAGATAAACGTGCATGTACACACAAACACAATACAATCATACACACAGAAACACTTATGAAAAGCACATACTAATACATTGTCTCTCTTTCTCTTTCATTCGCAGTGCATAAGATCTCTATTGAACTGACTCCAGAGGAAATGGAATTGCTGTCTTTTATGGTCTTTTACTCCAGTTTATAGTGTGTTATGGCATACACACACACACCAACACACCATCCACTAACTTACCAAAGTTGCCCTCGTGGATTTTTTGGGATAAATAATGGAGAATTTGTCAGCCCATTCCTAATTCATAACCCCTGTTATGTCTTTGTCTCCTTGTGCCAGACTATTCTGACTCGGAAGAAGTAGATTATGATTCCCCACCTGCCCCGGTACGAGCCAGCACAAAAACATCAAGCCCGGGAGAACAGAAGAAGAGTCCAGCTGTGGTTCCAAAGCTTGTGGCACCAAAGCTTGTGGCTCCAAAGCTTGTGGCTCCAAAACTTGTGTGCATAAAATGACAGACAGCTGAATAGTCTCATTACAGCAAACACCACTCAAGATATGCAATCAAAGTTCACAGATAAGCAAAGGTTTAAGGGCTGAAAACTGAGACAAGCTAGGGAGAAAGGGAGTGGTGTGGTTATTGTCTGTGTTCATTGTCAGGAACCCCTCTGTGTGCTCGACTGAAAATGCTCCTTGTGGTCTAAACCCTTTTTTCTATCCCTTTGAAACTAAATTCCTGGAAACTGATGTGGGGCACCAATCCACATCTCCTCACCTGTAGACCCACTGAAGTTGTTTCAGCTTCTGAAAAGAATATTTGAAAATATTTATATGCTCCTATAATAATTATATGCATGGGCCCAGGGTCAAATGAATGATTAGTGTAAAGGAACAAGCATTTAAGCAGCTTGTAACAGCATTTAACAATTAAGAAGCGTTGGGAGAAATTTTTGAGAAAATTTGAAAAAAAAGAAATTTTCCCTGGTGGTTGGTCTCAGTTGATCATTGTTTGCTGTTTCTGTTTGGACATCTTCGATTTTTAGAGCAGGAAACTGCAGTATTGTCTTACTTTCATAACAGCAACATTGAAGTAGCAGTTTAAGTCTTGTTTTGTTAAACAATGATGTAAGTGTGTGACTTACCATTGGGTTCATGCTGAGATGGGCAGGTGCTGATTTTAGGTTATGAATTGTTATCATGTTATCATGTCATTGCTGAGTATTTCTCTGGCCTGTAGCCTGCTGGACTTTGTTAAGGATATCTCACTGCTGAATCAAATGGAATAAATTGCTTTGCTTGAAGTTAAAATCTTGTCCTCAGATTTACATCCCAAACCTACACCTGTGAGCAGTAAAAACTCTTGTAGCAGGCATTTAGCTTGCAACCCTCAGAAAAAAAAACTAGACTTGGACAAATACTGTGACTGGGTCAGCGCTGGCTGGCCTGTCCTTTTACTCTCACCCAGGTCATGTGACAGGGGAAGCCAGGGGGAGGAGTCTTGTCCTGGACTCTCACCCTGTATAAGTGTCTCTCACGGTGACTGCCACAACTCTTTATTACAACCCTGACATGTCGCTCACACAGTTACATTACATTATTGACATTCAGCAGACACTCTTGTCCAGAGTGACTTAGAAAAGTTACTGTTTTTTTTGTTTGTTTTTTTTTTTCACATTTTATCCATTTATACAGGTGGACATTTGCTGAGGCAATTTAGGGTTAAATACCTTGCCCAAGAGTACAGCAGCAGTGTCCCAGCAGGGTATTGAGCCAGCAACCTTTTGGTTACAAGATATGCTCCTTCATGGGCGGATCCAGGGAGGGGCTTGGGGGTGCTGTAGCTACCCCTAGGATAGCCATAGCACCCCCCTAGCACCCCCAAGAAATTTCTGTGGTTTATTTAGAATTTTTTATTTTTAATGTGTGAATACTATAATTTATCATTTGAAAAATAAATAAATACATTAATAAAACAAACCGATTATTTTTAGACTAAAAAACATAAAGCCAACACAGGTGGTCTGATTCAGCCTTGTGTTTAACACAGAATGGCATTGTAACTGTCGCGCAGCGGGTACTGCGTATGTGCGCTTGTGTGCGCGCGTGTGTGTGTACGTGTGTCGGTGGTGTTGCAGTAGAATTTAAACTGTGGCGACGGGCACGTTGATGGGAAACCCTAAATTTCAGAGCACCCTCGTTGAAAAGTCAAGCGACCCCATAGCACCGGCAAAAGAAAATCTCTGACGCCGCCCCTGTGCTCCTTACCACGATGCTACACTGACACCCAGTTTGATTGTTAGTGGTTACCAGTTGGCTCAATTCCACATGGTAATGTGGTGGAAAATTTTTGATTAAGTGTATACCCCATATGTAAATTATGAGTATTGCCACTTTCACCCCCCCAGAGAAAAGCGGAGCTTGACGTGGTACGATTAAGCTTGTTACTTGGTGGAGATAAATTGTTGCCAGCAAACGTCATAAGCATTGTTAACAGATGTTAGTTTTTGATTTTAACCACAGTTATTGATATATTAACTGAAGTTATTCATATATCAACCATTTGCTCTATTAATTAAACAACCTAACAGTATAAGCCTTAAATAAATAATAATGTATCCTATCATACTTTGTATGCCTGTGAGCAGAGACTAGAAAGAAGGGTTAAGAGAGTACAGAAGATGGTGGGGAGGGTATGCAGCTGTGAGCTATCTGCATGCCGTAAGTTACACAGTGAGGCCTATTGGTGGGACTGTTAAGGAGAGTTGGACACTGTCTGAGCATTGCCCAGGAGATGGACCTTGAGTGTAAGATAAAAGAGCTGAAATCGGTGAAGGGGGGTCACAAACAGGGGTTCTTTATGGAATACAGCCAAGGCAGAGCAGGTCAAGAAGGGACAGTTATCTTTTATATATTGGAGGGCAGCCGAAGCAGGACTGACATTCTTTAATTATTTTTTATATATTAGATATGGGCGGCCCTGGAGATAATGATGTACAGCCAAGGCAGGACAGTTGTTTTTGTGTATATTAAACAGGTGTGAGCTTGGCAACAATCGTGTACAGGAAAGGCCAAATATGGAATAAGAATGATGTCAGAATGAAAGACAATGGTGTACAGAAAATGTGTTATGAAACTGAAGGAGGGGATAAAAGAAAGAGCCATTTGGGGATTTCTCGAACTGCTTGGGGGGGGACTGCTTAGAGGACTGCTTTGGGGGACCGCTTATGACTAATGATGCTACTGCTCCGGGCGGACCAGCCCAGGTTTACTGTATGTGATTGATCGCCATATGCAATAAACCTAATTACATCAGACTCTTGAGAATTATATTTGTTCTTCATCGGGCACTGGAATTCACGTTCTGTAATTATTACAAAAGGTATGTATAAATTATATAACTTAGAATTGTTACAGCACAAATGTGGAGGGAGCCTCCAGATCTCCACCACAGTAACCGCTAATTAAGGGAGATCTACCGAAAGAATGGGCGCTAACTATTTTTATGAAAGTCTGAAGGCAACTGCCCCCTAGAAACGTCTCAGATGCGGTTTCATTGTTTATTCTGTGTCTTATTGCTGCCATCTTCCGGTAGAATCTACTGTATTTTTCCGCTCTTTTCCAATCTCAGTAAATGCGGAAAATGAAGACATGTGTAAACCAAAATAAGATAAATGCTTGGGGGTGACCCACAACAATCTTTAAAGAAAGATAAAATGATACTTTTTTCATTGTTCACACAATATTGGCTTTTGTATAACATATATAACCAACACACACCAAAATAAATTATTTCAATATGAAAAACGTGCTTTTAATGACAATGTGATGTAAAGAATTAAAAAGAACATTTTAGCATTATGATCAGCCTGAAATGAAACAATGCAACTCGATAAGGTTGCCTGTGTGAGAAGCTCGCTTTGGAACAAATTTTAGTTTCATGCTGTGTCGCAGTTTCTCCTATAATCCCTACTTTTCCAGTTACACGCACTGCAAATGCGAGCGGTCCGGCTTATTTATTCATTCATTTTTTTCACAAACGACAATTAACAGTCAATTACTTAAATGCAAAGCGAGATCATATTTACGTGGGGCTGGTGAGAGAGCGAACAGCTCCATAGGTGCGATGTAACAACGTAAGTAGGGGTACAAAGGCAGAAAACAAATTACTTCGCAAAAGGATATTGACAAAACAAAAGAAAACGTGTCCATTTTCATTTCGGTGGTTGGATTTCCCGGAAGGGTTTCGGGAAATGTTTATATCGGGCTTTGGAGGCGTCTCGTTGAGTTTCGTTGTGCCCCTTCTGTTCGGCGTTTTGCGGGCCAGTCAGAAAAACACTTCTGCATTTTCCTGTCAGTGTTAAACCTTCAGTATCGAAGCAGGATGTGAAACACTGTCTATGGTGCACACCCAGTTCGAAGAAAACGAAACTAATCTCTGTCGCTGTGTTGAACAGTCTTCCGTTTATCAGTGAGTGCAGAAAAATGGCAGTCAATATCGCAGTGGAGAAGGACCAGTTCAGCTGCCCAATATGTCTGGATCTACTGAAGGTTCCAGTGGCTATTCCCTGCGGACACAGTTACTGTATGGTCTGTATTAAGGGCTACTGGGATCAGGGTGATCATACTGGTGTCTACAGCTGTCCCCAGTGCAGGCAGACCTTCACCCCAAGGCCTGTTTTAAGAAGAAACACCGAATTAGCTGAAGTGGTGGAGAAACTGAAGACAGGACTCCAAGCTGCTCCTCCTGCTCACTGTTATGCTGGACCTGGAGACGTGGAGTGTGATGTCTGCACCGTGAGAAAGCGCAAAGCCGTCAAGTCCTGTCTGGAGTGTTTGGTCTCTTACTGTGAAACTCACCTCCAGCCCCACTATAAATCTCCTGACTTTAAGACGCACAGGCTGGTCCAAGCCACTAGATGCCTGCAGGATAAGATTTGCTCTCATCACAACAGGCTGCTGGAGGTTTACTGCCGTACCGATCAGCAGTGTATCTGTCAGTCCTGTGTGATGGATGAACACAGAGGCCATGATACAGTCTCAGCGGCAGCAGAAATGATTGAGAAACAGGTAAGAGCCACAGTTCAATACATACAAAAGCTATATTGACAATTTTGTAGTGGACTTTTATCTGTGAAATCATAAAGCCTTAGTGTGTAGATTCAAAGTGAATCATTAGTTCATAATTCCATCTTATATATGAATACATTATGCTCATTGCTTCTATGATTCAGAATGATTTTAAAAAGATTTCCTCAGATCCTGTTGTGTCTCTGAAAAACAGTGAAACACGGAAATGATTTTAATGTCTCGTGTCCACAGAGATAAAGTATCAGGAACAGGAACTGAACACAATCCAGCTCTTTTGACAGCTTTGCTCCTTCCCACATCTCCCAATTCACATTTTAGCTTTATGTAATTGTGAAATGATTATTTATCCACAGAAGCAGCTGGGGGTGACACAGAGGGAGTTCCAGCAGAGAATCCAGAAGAGAGAGAAGGAGCTGCAGGATCTGAGACAGGCTGTGGAGTCACTCAAGGTGGGTTACTGACCTGAGGAGAAGACAACAGCTGGCTGCTGGAAGAGTCTGGCAGTGAGGAACCCTGTATTGGGCCACTTTCCAGCTCTGTGAGGCTCAATACCACTGATCCACAATGTGGGGAACAGGCTGTCTGGGGTCCCAGTAAGCTGAGTGAAAGAGCTAGTTCAAATGTACAGCCCTCCTCTCTCTGTGTCTCCTAACAGCGCTCTGCACAGGCAGCAGTGGAGGACAGCGAGAGGATCTTTACTGAGCTGATCCGCTTTATTAAGAGAAGGCACTCTGAGGTGAAGCAGCTGATCAGAGATCAGGAGAAGGCTGAAGTGAGTCAGGCTGAAGGAGTCATGGAGCGACTGGAGCAGGAGATTGCTGAGCTGAGGAGGAGAGAGACTGAGCTGGAGCTGCTTTCACACACAGAGGATCACATCCATTTCCTCCAGGTAACATCACTGTCTCTGCTAATCTGCAACACAGGGTGGAATGTGTGTCACACAGAGTTGTCTACTGGAGATGGCACTGTCCAGAATTATTATAGCTCATTGTGTTTGTCTGTCTGTAAATAGAGATGTCAGTCTCTCTGTGTCCCTCCTGGATGTGGAGACTTACCCAGCATCAGTGACAAACAACATAATTTGTTTGGATTTGCAAGGACATCAGTCGCTGAACTAAATGATCAAGTGCATGATTTCTGTGAGAGAGCGTTACAGAATATCTCTAAAAGAGGTTGGTGAATAAAATTCTATTTTTACAGCTTAAATATAAACAATAAAAACAAAATTCTATGTAATGAATATTATTCAGACACTGATGCAGTCCATAGTTTTTCATTCTGTCCTAGCAGACTGAAAGCTCTCCATCATGTCTCTACAGTGAAAAGAGTCCATATTGTGACTCCACAGCCCAGCAGCAACAAAAAGCTTTGGAAATGTGAGTCTGTTTACAGTTAATATCTCTGCGGAATACTCTCATACATTGCAGGAACACCCCCCCAACACACACACACACACACAGGTGCATGGACACATACAAAGACACCCTCACATACTGTATGTATGCACACAAACATGTGTGGACATGAACACATACTACTCAGGTATGCATTAAGGCACACATGTAAGGATATACATCTCTGAACTGAAAGCTCAAGTGCATGATTTCTGCAAGAGAGAGCTACAGAATGACAAAGAGGTTGGTGATTAAAATGCTTTTGCATATTTTAACATTTAAATGACATTTTTACAGCTTAATCATCTCCAGATGCCATGCAACACAGCAGTAGCTGTTTAAACAATAAAAACAAAATGCTGTGTGATGAAAATTATTCAGATACTGATGCAGTCAATAGTTTTTCATTCTTTTCTTATAGATATGTGTCTATTATGTCTCTACAGTAAAAGGAGTCCATATTGTGACTCCAGAGCCCAGCACCACACACACACACAGATGCATGGACACATAAAGACACTCATCTATGTATTTACATACTATTCAGGTATGCATTAAGACACACATGTACATACATATATGCACAAATACTTTGCATCTCTCTCTCTCTCTCTCTCTCTCTACAGTGGGTGAGCCACTTGGGAAGTGTAAGCCATCTTCAAAATATTCTAACCCTAGAAGAAAGATGAAAGGTAAATTTATATTCCTTGAACTTCGGTATCCTAAAATTTTTGTAGCACATAAACACACAAATATATGCATGCTTAATACACTCTCAAAGATGGACACAGAGACAACAAAAACATAGGCCCTTTGCAGCTATAACAGCTTCCACTCTCATGCTCCAGAGAGAAAAGATGAAATGTTCAGTGTAGTATGACTTATGTCAGTGCTTATAATGGCAGACCTATTTTTGCATGCATTAGTACTGACTCAAGAGTACTTTATGATAATGTAACTAGTAACCTGCTCTAATGCAGTCGTGGAATACACACACACACACAAATGGACACCAACTAATACACTTACACATTCATGCAAAGGAATACATCAATCAATCTGTTCATTTCCATGCTTTATCCCCATTTCAATATGAATGTCACCAGGAGTGGAGTACTCACCAGCCCCGGACACTAAACAGGTTCTTTTCTATACTTTCTGTACAGGCGAGCCATCCAGCGCAGACTCAGGGTAAGTAGGTTACAATCCCGTAGTTAATTCATACAAAAAAAAAAAAAAAAAAAAACCTTGCAGGCACTGACTTCCCCGATGGCAATCCACACTGCCACACTCCTCTAACTCCCCCCATCCTAGGACCTAAAGCATGACCCAGTCAAGCAGCTGGGGGTAAGATCACAGACAATCCCCACACTGCACACTTCAAGTGTTTTCCTCATTTTACACTGTGGTGCTGCTAAGCGCATATACAAGTATTTGGTACTCCAAGCTAAATATCCCACAGCTCAAAGCTTCTCCCCCCAGTTAGCCCCCTTCCACACTGCTACACAGCTCCCCTTTCCACTTGGCCCCCTGTTAGGTGGGGCTGAGTGCTGTACCAGGGAAGTCGGCGCACCGCCACACACGCACACACCCACTACTGTACAGGAGAATTCTCCACCACTGCCACAGCTCCGCTCACCAGCTCTGCTGCCGTCTAACCTGGTCTCCTCTGCTCACCGCAGGTACTTTCCTAAATTCCCGACTCCCCCTCTCCTCCCAGGTACGCCAGCATTCACACTCACACCAAGATAACAAGCACATTCACACAAAAGCGTACATTTGCATATGCATGCACCTGAGACTGGGGTGCTAAGTATAAGTGCTTTTTAAACTGGATTCCAAAAATAAATTCATTTCAGTGTCAGATTTCAGACGTAAGCTAAATATTGGAAAACTAAATATTTTTGAAAACCAAAGTTAAGATTTAAATCTCGTTTTTAAAAAATATTTAGACAGTCAAATAAATGACTGTATGACTTTAAACAGTCAAGTTACTCCCCTCTTCACTTCCTGTCATTGCTCGCATCAAGTTCGATACTTTGGTGCTGGCATACAGGACAGTGAAGGGAACAGCCCCCTCATATCCACGATCAGTCTTCAAACCCCGTGTTCCACCCAGGGACGTCACCGTTCACACTCACTCCAAGATAAAAGCACATGCAAAGCCGAATGAGCTTTGAAATGCACTTCCTGACGGTTTATCTTTCCGCGAGAGACCAGACTTCCCCCATTTATCTTACCTGTGCCACCAACACCGATTACCATGTTACCGCAGTTCTTTCCGTCCTCGCTGCAGCTTTTCTGACTCCCCCTGACAGAACAATTCTCTCAAAAGCCGATGTGGAAAACCCGAAAACCCTGTTGAAGTGCTATATAATTACGCAAAGTCATTCTAAGGAGTAAGCCAGTCAGCTAGCCAGTTCTGTCAGGGCTGGGGCAAGGAAAAAAAAAAAAAAAAATTATATATATTAGTCGTAAACCGGTAGATTTATTAAGTCAACAAGCAAGATCGTTATCGTGAAACCAGGCAGGGTCAAAACCAGAGAGGCAGTCCGAGGGGCAAATCCAAATGCAAGTAAACGACCAGGCAGGGTCAAACACCGGGCAGGCAGATACACAGGCAAACAGAGCAGAGGGGCAGGCAAAAACAGGTCAAAAAACGGGGAAAAAAACAGCAAAGATAACAAGCAACAAAGAGCGGGGACGAAACAGGCAAAAAAGCAACTGTGACAAACTAGCAACAGGACACGGATACGCAGGGAAGATATAGGGCAGGGCTGACAACGGGAATGGGAAAGAGGTGCGCAGGCAAGCAGGTGAAGGTGATGAGGCAATCAGGCGGGCGGAGACCGGGTGGGGAGCGGGGCAGGGCTAGAACACAAGAAAAAACAAAAGCACATGGACAGAAAAACACAAAACACAATGGCTAGGGGGCGGGAGCACTGACAAGTTCCTTCACCAAGATCAGAAACACAAGACAATTGCTTGTGAAAACCGTGACGATAGATGGTATTCATTAAACGGTCAAATAGAATACGATTTTATAAACAGACACCGTTTCCAGAAGGAAAGCTATTTATGCGTGAATAACACTTTTCTCATACCCTTGCTAAAAAGGGCAGTAGCTTAGTTGCTTAATCGCATTGTTGCAGGTTTAACTTTCTTAAATTGTAGTGTTACTGCGAAGACTGATTTGAATCCCACCTTTTTATTGCAGTGTCTCGAAAAAAAAGGAAACAAAAGAAGGCCAGACTCAAAGCTGCTCCTTCTGCTCACTGTTACGCTGGACCTGGAGACGTGGCGTGTGATGTCTGCACTGGGAGAAAGTGCAAAGCCGTCAAGTCCTGTCTGCAGTGCTTGGCTTCTTACTGTGAAACTCATTTAATTCTTCTCAATCATGAGAAGTCTCACAAAATGATTGAGGTCACAGAAAAACTACAGGAGAAGATCTGCTCTCATCATGCTAAACTGCTGGAGGATTACTGTGCCACAAATAGGAAGTGTATCTGTCTGCTGTGTGTGATGGATGAACACAGAGGCAGTGAGACAGTCTCAGCTGCAGCAGAAAGGACTGAGAAACAGGTAAGAGCTATAACTGAAACAGTAACTACATGGGCTGTATTTAGAAAGTAATCATTTAGTAATTTACATTTAACATTGAACACAGAGACTGCATCAGTGAGTCAATACTGAACACTGAGACTGCTTCAAATACTGAATCAGTGGTGAACACAGACAGCACCAAGTTCTGGATCAAGCTCTGAGTGAATTACCACTCTTCTATCATACAATTCATTATGTGTAACACATGTGTCTCTCTTTGCTCCAGGACCCAACACATAAAATCAAATTCACTCCAGAAATAGACCACAGTAATGGCAAGATTACATACAGGTAAGCCCTTATTATTTTGCGTATGGCTATTATATGTATATTTACTTTACATTCAAATAATCATCTCCACATTTACATCAAGTGAAATGTCTGAACAAGAACTATGTGCCATAATGCCTTTCTAATTCTGGGCTGTGTGTAAATGCTAATCTTGTGTTAGTTTTAGGACTGTACGATGTGCATCGCGTTTTTGCTGTGTTAGTGTTAGTGCTGTGTGGTGTGTTTATGGTGTGTTTAGTGTCACTTCTCTCTGCCCTGCAGATACCATAGCACTCATGTAGCTCAGTTCCAGTGCAGTGTAACTGGCCTGGTGTTTGTGATGGAGATGGTGGGGGAGGTGCAGTACTGCATGGCCCCCTGGGATAGCAACCTCCTGACAGCCACTGGCCAGCAGCCTGCAGGGCCTCTGTTCAACATCATCTGCCCCCAGGGGTCAGTGCGTGAGCTGCACCTCCCCCACTGTGAGGTGCTGTCCGGTTAGTAGCACACTGCACACACATTTACAAGTCAATTCAAGTCATTGTCATTTACCAAAAACTCTTACATAAGACTACAAGATTACAGCTCACGAATGTTACAGTTTTTACACGTTATACATTTAAACAGCTGGATAAATTTCTGGATATTTACTGAGGCAATTTTGTGTTAAGTACCTTGCCCAAGGGTACAGCAGCAGTGCCCTAGCCAGGAAACGAACCAGCAACCTTTCAGTTAAGAGCCCTGCTCGTTACCACTATGATACATTAGGTAATATGATGCCCCTCTTGGACTGATGCCTTAAATAAACCAGGCTCAGCCTTGCCACTGCAACAGTGACAACATCCTTCAGTCTCCCCAGAGAGGCAGTGGAGAGTTTTAATGAACCCCATACGGTTCTTTGTTTGTAGGGGACAAGTGTGACTTTCTGTCGGTGGCCCATGTGCATGGAGACAGTATGGAGATGCTGCAGCCCCTGGAGGTGACAAATACCCATGTGAGGGTCAAAGTCGAGAGGCTCTCCCTCTTTGGCCTCCTCACGAGACTGTTCACCTCTACTGTCCAAGGGCAGGTGCTGCTGTTCCTCCGGCAACCAGGTGGCGACATTCTGAATGTGCTGCTGCTGCCCAGGAATATTCCAATTAGCGAGGTAGGCACAGCCAACACACAATGTCCACCAGTCCATACCTTTCTGTTCATTCATATGTCAGTGCACACAGTTTGTGCCAGGATGGATGAGGATCATGATATCCATGTTTAAGAATAGTTTAAAATATGTAATAGCTATTGCAAAGTAAATAAATAATGCAATGCAATGAGGTTAGACTTCAAGTCAGCATAAGTTAAGTCGCCCACAGACAATGGCTATTTTTCACATGGTGCATTACAGTGTGAGTATTCACTACTACACTGACATCATTCAAGTAGCTCACAGGTGTCTGAAAAATTTCAGTCTAACAGAGGGCAGCCCCTGGTGACATGCTTAAGTCATGTAACCAATATAAGTCACTCTGCATAAAAGCATCTGCTAAACTGAAAGTAATTCAATAATTAAACAGTGTAAATGTAAAATGAAAAATGTAAAAACTCAGTGTTCGAAGGAGAGCTTCAGTTCTGAAACCTGTCCATCATCCCGACAGGTGCAGGAGCAGCAGCAGCAGCAGGGAAACCTGCCTGTCCAGACCACCCCCAACTGCACTCTGAACCGTGGAGATGTATACCAGTTGTCCTGCGAACAGTACGAGATACAGCCAAAGGTGAAACAACTTAGTATGGACTATTGGCTGACAGCAATGACACTTATCAGGGTTCAGCAACAGTGCATTTGCTGCTATAGCTGGCTTTCCTTTATTATAAGTATTTAACTGTAGATGATGAGATCTCATTAAAATACAGTAATTCTTACATTGTTTTTTGTAGAGTGAGTGGGACAGTGATTTGTTTTAGAAATACCTCACTGCACAATTCTAACATGCATAGTAATGTAAACTGTCTACTGACTTATTAGGTGTGTGCAAATTTTGTTAAAGCCAGTCCTCATTTCACACATCATTCACTCATCTTTACAGCTGGAGTTTTCACTCAGATCAGGTTTTACTCAGTACCTTCCACAAGGCTATATCATTACACCACACATCCAGTGCCCTGTGCTTTAATCATTACAGAAAAAATTCACCTGGGCCAGAGCAGTTAGCATGAACTCATATAATGGCTCTCCCTCTCTCTCAGAGTGCCCAGTTTGACTGTGAGTATGGCCCAAACTACCACCCAACCTTTGAAGTGTTCCTGCAGAGGTCGGTTGAGGAGGTGAACCTGAGGCTGTGTGTTTGGAAGTCGGATATGGTGGTGTGGCCTCGTCGAGTCAGATTACCAGGTGAGACCCCCCCATCACCGTACCCCTGGGAGACCTTCTCTCTCCAAAGAAAGTGTTCACAGAGGGATCACTGAAGTGTAGCAGTAGTGACATCAGTGATAAGAAAGTGGCCCCAGCATCTGCAATAACATATGGTCCATGGCATGCAAGGACATTGATTCAAAAGTACACAACTTCAGTTGCAACACTACGAAGCAACGTTCACTGAGACTGAAAAGATGAAGCATTACCTATTTCCTCTTTCAGAATACCAAGCTCTGCATCATCACATTTTAACCTGCACAATATCCATTGACATCAAACAGAAATAACTTTTGCCTAATTATAACATAATGTGACCAAACACTTTCCCTGGGTTTAGTATTTTCCAGGAGAAACTTGTGTCATAGCAAGTGATTTTAAGGAGCACTACTTATAATAGGACCTGCTTTTCAAAAGATCTTGATGTTTACAATTACAAACAAAATGCTTTAACTCTCACTGCATCTGTGCAGGAGGGTTAGTTCCGCACAGCTGTTTCATATTTTGTCATGTGTTTGTTCCATACACAGTACAACAGGAGCATCTGATAATAGAACGTATCCCTGTGTGATGACAAGGTGCTCCTTCTTCTGTTCTGTGTGAGATACAGTTTCTGAGGCAATAACCTGGCTCTCCACTTTCTTTTCGTCCTTGCTGATTGGTTAGTGCCAGCCCCACCTGCTCCGCCTCTCCCTGCTGATTCGTTTATCGATCAACATATGGATGAGCTCATTCAGAGGGTGACTCAGGTGGAGGCAATAGCCGAGGCCCTGTTTTCAAAGGGCCTAATCCAGTGGGAAGCGTACTCCAAAATCCGCGCTCCACAGACCAGTCAGGAGAAGATGAGAGAGCTATTTCAAGTCCTGCGGGCAGGAGGACCAGAACTTAAGTCAGCCTTCTGCAAATTACTCAAAGAGAAGGAACCCTCTCTGTTCAAAGACCTGTGTAAGACAGACTGCTTTTCTCTTTTCTCTTCAACAGAGCACGCTTAAACCCCACTGCAGACACTGCAGCAACACAGCAAGCTCATTCTCTCTCCTCTCTCTTCTGCCAGGTGCAGCCTCAGTGCAGAGAGTGTAATCCTGAGGGAGGGAGTTTGGTGTCACCGAGATTTCCATGCTTCTCCCCCATCTCTGCGCCTCTCCCCTCTCTCTGTCTCCCCCCTTTTCTCTCCTCTATCACAGACAATTCAAGATGTGACAACTCAGAGGCCCATCCATAACCTTGGAATTCCTCACTCCAGAAGGATGGCTAGCCAAGCATTCACAGGTACTCTGACTGCCTGGCAGCTGAAGTGAGCACTCGGTGGTGGTTAATAACACAGCCTGCTGTTCAGTGCTATGTTTTTACCTGCATCTCTTCTCAGCAGTATGTAACCCAGATAGCCCAATGGAAAATGTCAGTTTATGATGTCATACCTCCACTCCGTTACAAGTTTCCTATTTTTCTTATTTTTCATTATAACAAAGATGTCCTATTTTTTAACTATTTCTTACTAGGGCTGTGCGATATGACGATATATATCGTGTGACGATAGAAAAATGTCTATCGTTTCATATTATGCTCTATCGTTTATTTTGTTTGTCGCAAATCACACACTTTACGGCAGTATTTTTCGTCATTTGGACGATGCTTTGCGTTCTTCCACAGAGCACGGATGCAGGCAGGAAATCTGCATATGAAGGCAACACAAACAAACATGGAGGAAAGTGAACATGATACAGAGCTATAGTTGAAAAGTGTTTTCTATTTACCTTTTTATATTTTATACATTAATATTTTATATTTTGTTACATGCTTAACCCTTGTGCACGTGACTTATTTTATGCTATGTAGCACGTTTTACCTTACATGGTTTATGTTTTCATTATCGTTATTAAGCTTCTCATAGTTTTCAGTTAGCATTTGATATATTTTTTTAATGTTAAATGGCTGTTTCCTCAAAGCTAAAATTATCTAGAATTTTCCCAATCTAATCCAATTTAATCGCACTGGTTTTAGCATACGTGCAAAACGGCTAATCACACTGGTGTGACTGTACACGCAAAAGGGTTAATTGAAAATTTGCACAAAGGTTCTAAATAAAAGGAGAAAAATAATCAAATATGAGTAAGTACCTTTTATTTGTCAAGTATATAATTCAAAATGTAATAAGAAATAGGCCTTTCCATGTGGTCATTTTATATAAACTATTTATTCATTGAATTTACAGAGAGCGTGCTATATCGTGATATGTATCGTTATCGGGATATGAAATGACCTATATCAGGATATGAGATTTTGGTCATATCACACAGCCCTATTTCTCACGTTATTTTCTCACTGTCTTCTCCCATCTCTGATGTGATGCCATAACCATGGACTGTACATTTCCTTTCTAACATGACTACTTATGACAAGCATGTTTTTATTTTCCTTTATGCTTTTAACACTGCTATGAAGATAGTCCCGCTAATTTTCAGCTTATGTTATCATTGCTGAGTTTTTATTTCTATCTCTCTCACCTGTTGCCTGCTGGACTTTGTTAACTGTATCTCACTGCTGAATCAAGTGGAATAAACTACTTTGCTTGAAGTTCAGATCTTGTACTTAGATTTATTTACCAACCCTACTTCTCTGCAAGTCTTGTAGCAGGCGTTTTGCATTCATTGGATTAAAATGTTGTACAATTTGCATTTGTTCACTTTAAGGTCCAAACAAATACTTGCTACAAGTCAACTGTCATGTGTTTTTTGGTATAAAACATTTTGGTATTAAATAATATTTGTTTTGGAGAAAACCAGTGAAAATCTTAGTGTACATTTAAACATGTGGCATTTAGCAGACACAAATATCCAGAGAGACTCCCAATGTTACAAACTGTATCTAACAAAATGGCACAAAACCTCACACAAACAGAAGGACACCGCCAACCACACACAAACAAACGCTAGTGCGTTTGCACTGCAAATGTGCAGCACAATATACCTGACAGAAGGACTTTACCACTACAAAACAACAGTATTGCATACCCCGAAGTAAAACATCTACATATATTAAAAGTAAGTAGAACATTTTTTTTATTATTGTTGTAACTTTTATTGTTGCTGTTACTATTATTACTTCTACCTCTACCTCTACCTCTGTTGCCAGGTTACTAAATAGTGAATGAATGCTGATTCTAAATCCACATTTTACAGCTCTTGAGTACATAAGCACAAGGTGTATTCCCTGTGCAGTTTCCCTCATGAACAGAACACTAGATTGTTCAACACTTAGAGAACATTTGTCTCATAACATAAAGCACATTACCCTTACAAATTGTGGTTTCAGTAAATGAGCTGAGAGCTCTTATACTGGATCTCTGTTTTAAAGAATCGGCCCTATAGAGCCATAGCATGCAATGGGTTCCCTTGTGTTTTAAGGGGAAATGTGTTAATATGAACAGTCGCGGCGTTTACCACATTGTTTATAATACTCGATTACACTACTCTATAATAACATAGCAATAGTTCCTAACTGCAGAGTAATGGAAATTATAAAAAAAAGAAATTTTCAGCATTATGATCACTATGGTTGCTGATAAGATAACTGGGTTTACACCCAGGGGCTGTGGGTTTCCATGCCTAATGCAGTTGTAGCAATGAGCAGGGAAGTTTCCTTGAATGATTTCATAGATACTCGCTCATATAAACTGAGAGCTGTGTAGGTCTGCCTAGATGGGGTTTTTTGCTGGGCATGTAAATATTATGTACCATAAACGTACAATGATACAATAACAATAATAAAATCATGTCCTGCATAAAGACATGGCGCCTCAAGTCTGCACTATAGTTTTAACTCTGACCACACCCTGCAAACACACATGATCTTACACGTCCATTGAAACTGAAGAAATAAGTAGGCGTATGGAGTATTACATAGAAGAACAGAGAAGTTTGGAGAGATGGGGAATCTTTTCTCTTTACTGTTATTGCTTGTGAGTGAGGGCCACTTCAAAAACAAAAATTCAATAATGCACCGTGCATGATTGTCAAGTATCTCTCAATCACTATTAAAATATGGAGATATTTATATAGTCGTAGTACAGTGATTGAAGGATTATGGGACATGTTTATGTAGTAATACTACAGAGTGAGGGATTGTGGGAGATATTTGATCATTAAACTCCACTCTGTGCTCAGACTGGCCTCAGTCCAAAAATGCACATTCTCCAGCTCTGAAACAGGAAGTCACTCTCTCTTTCTCTTTCTCTTTCTCTCTCTCTCTCTCTCTCACACACACACACACACCCATTTCTAGAGAAATGAAACTTATCTCTGTCTCTCTGCCTTTCAGTTCTCTCAGTGTGTGCAGTAAAATGGCTGCTAGTATCTCAGTGGAACAGGACCACTTCAGCTGTTCAATCTGTCTGGATCTACTGAAGGATCCAGTGACTATTCCCTGTGGGCACAGTTACTGTATGGGTTGTATTAAGGGCTGCTGGGATCAGGAAGATCATACTGGTGTCTACAGCTGCCCTCAGTGCAGACAGACTTTCACCAAAAAGCCTCTTCTGGGCAGAAACACCATACTAGCTGAAGTGGTGGAGAAACTGAAGAAGACAGCACTCCAAGCTTCTTCTCCTGCTCACTGTTACACTGGAACTGGAGATGTGGCGTGTGATGTCTGCACTGGGAGAAAGCACAAGGCTGTCAAGTCCTGTCTGGAGTGCTTGGCCTCTTACTGTGAAACTGATCTAATGCTTCATGATAAACTCATCAGAGGGAAGTCTCACAAACTGGTCAAGGCTACAGAAAACCTACAGGAGAAGGTCTGCTCCCATCACAACAAACTGTTGAATGTTTACTGTCATACCGATCAGCAGTGTATCTGTTATGAATGTACAAAGGATAAACACAGAGGCCATGATACAGTCTCAGCTGCTGCTGGAAGGACTGAGAAACAGGTAAGAGCTGAAACTGTACAGCTACAATAACTACACAGGAAAGTTTAGCAAGTTATTGTGAACTATTGTTATTTGTGCGAAATTTACTTTTGTCATTCACAATGATTTAAATGGGTTCTAATGTACCTCCCTCTGAAATCAAGTTCTGGGTTCCTTAATGAGACCTAAGATCTCTTGTCTAAATTCTGAAGGACTTTCTTATCCTTCTGTTCAGCCGCTGTCTAAGTGAAGCAGAGGGAGTTAATAGTTTCAACAGTATAAGTCTTGCTGCCTTGGGTGCTCCATTCAAAACAAAGAGTTAATTCATACCTACATTTTTTTCAATTCTTCATTTTTCACAGCTACTAAAATTCATTGTATACATGTCCTAGAATGGTGATTTGTTTGTGTTTTATTAAGTTTGGTCTATCATTGTCTCTTTAATACATATTTTAATTTGTATTTGTATATTTTTCGTTATTTGTCTTATTTCTTTTTATATCTCTTATGAATGACATTTTCTGTTTTGGATAAATTTATCCTTCTATATAAAACCTCCTGTACTAAATGTAAGAAAGCTGCTTCACAAAAATTATTATTAGTAGTAGTTGTACTGTTAATGTTTGTTCTGCATTTGAAACTCAATTGGACAATAAATTGATTTTCAGTTCTAAATTCTAAATAGGTGATTTGGCAGTAAAAGCAAAAAGTACACAAATAAAACACCAAGCGTGTCTGTATGCAGGAACATTTAAGAAAATTATACTTGAAGATTTTTGTATGTGCTTTTGTAAGTCCCTGTGGAAAAGAGACTCTTAATGACAAAGTGTAAATATAATTTTGTTTGTTTTGGATTTTGGGTCTCTTTTTGCCTTCAGCTGAACCATTATATATGACTATTAAATCAGTCATAAAATTATACAGAGAGGCAATCATGTGTGTTTCTTCTTACACTCAGTATATGGTAATGCAATTCATAGGTGTCAATTTGGACTCATTTAATTGAGGAACAACTTTTTTGTCTACAGAAGCAGCTGGGGGCAACACACAGGAAGAGAATCCAGGAGAGAGAGAAGGAGCTTCAGGATCTGAGACAGGCTGTGGAGTCACTCAAGGTGGGTTACTGACCTGAGGAGAAGACAACAGCTGGCTGCTGGAAGAGCCATTTCAGGGCTCAGTCAGGGCTCTCCTCCAATCAGCCAATGAGAAGCCCAGTGTTGGGCCATTTCACACTGTGGGGAACAAGCTGCCTGAGCTCCCAGTAAGAGCTGAGTGAAAGGCCTAGTTAAAATGTACATCTTTCCTCTCTGTGTCTCCTAACAGCGCTCTGCACAGGCAGCAGTGGAGGACAGCGAGAGGATCTTTACTGAGCTGATCCGCTCCATTGAGAGAAGGCGCTCTGAGGTTAAACAGCTGATCAGAGATCAGGAGACAGCTGAATTGAATCAGGCTGAAGGAGTCATTAAGCAACTGGAGCAGGAGATTGCTGAGCTGAGGAAGAGAGATGCTGAGCTGAAGCAGCTTTCACACACAGACAATCACATCCATTTCCTCCAGGTAACATCACTGTCTGATTCAGACAATATGCAGTGTAGAAGGTGGTGTGTCTCACACAGAGCTATACTATAGAACTGTTCTTGACTCCAAGGAATGTGCATGTCTCATTGTGTCTGCCTGGATTCATTGTCTCTCCCTCTCTGTCTGTAGAGCTGTCGGTCTCTCTGTGCCCGAAATGGAGGTGCAGACTTACCCAGCATCAGTCTTCCTGAATATGTCTCTTTTGGGTTTGTGAGCAAATTTGTTTCTGAAATGAAAGAGCAGGTGGAGAAAGTACTCAGTGATGGATTACTGAAGATCTCTGAAACAGGTTGGTGGAGAACAATGAACACTTTTCAGAGCAAAATTATCTTCTCTATATACCCAGATAAGGAAGATCTGAAAACTGTTTCTTTGTGAAAGAAAAAAAATGTTTTAAAGCCTCCAGTGCCCGGTTTAACGAAGCTACAGAATCTTTTCATAGAAAGAGGGGGATCTATTTAAACCCTAATTACAGGCGTGTGAATAATGTGGCACTTGTCTTTCATGGAATAAAATCCATTAAAAATTCCCAAATTCATTCTTTGTAAACTTTCCTTTGCAGTGCTTTTCAGTTTCAAAGTATAACATTTCATTTTGAAAGTACATTTTTTTCTCTTATAGCCTGTTTAATTCTAATTTTACCATGAATACAAGTATGAATACATATGGAGGGCATTGTGCAGTATTTATGAATAAATACACTACATGCATGTGCAGTATTTATGAATAAATACACTACACAGCATATATTTATACAAACTGGTGAGAACAGTGACACCATGTGGCAAGGGGACATTTCTCTTCGTTTAGACTTCTTCAGCTCAACTCGTCTCCAAAGTGTCACACACACACACACACCCTTCACACAATGAACCTGTTTAAAATGTAAAAAAAAACTGTAACTAATGCAAGTCGCTCTGGATAAGAGCGTCGCTAAATGCCAATAATATAACATAATGTAAAGTAAATGTGCCCTTCACACAATCGCTCTGCTTAAAATGTGCCCTTCACACAATCACTCTGTCTGAAATGCTTTTAAAAAAATGTGACTCTGTAGATGACTCCAGCGCAACGGGACCTGCCTTCACACTGCCCCCTGCCACGCCCACCCAGCCTGCCGTCACTCAGATGGGACTCCACCCCTCTGCAGCCCCAGTGCATGCTGGGTATCGGTACGCCACCAGTGAGCGCGCGGCCGCACGGCCCCAGGTCCCCCTGCAGCAGCCCCTGACCCCCCGTGCGCTGGCTGCCGTCTCCCCGCAGGAGCAAAAGCACATGCTGGGTGTCCGGCTCCTTCCACTGGTTGACCGTATGCGCCCGGGCCTGGCGGGAAAGATCACCGGCATGCTGCTGGAGCTGGACAACTCCGAGCTGCTGCACATGCTGGAGGCGCCCGAGTCCTTGAGGTCGTGGGTGGATGAAGCCGTGGCTGTGCTGCAGTATTACCGGGCCCAACAGGCCCTCACCTCCCCTGCTGCTCCAAACCTCTAAGCTGTGGAGAGCCTTAACATGAAAAAAAGTAAAGTGTAACTATCACACTGTATCTTCTCCAATGAAAAAATTGGTTTTAAGACCACCAAACTTTTCAATATCTAATACATCGATAACATCAAAGATGCATAGTCCTTTAACTTTTTTTTAAGAAGTGCTGGATGCTAATATATTATCAGTGTATAGACGCTGGTGTTTAGTTTAAGTTTTCTTGATGTTCAGTACCTGACTTTGTAAGTTAAGTGCATGATAAGTGTAATAAATGAGGGACAGTACATAACAGACCTCTAGCTCCACCCCCTAGCCACAGAAGTTCCTACAGCCATATGTGGATTCATGCATAAGGTGTATGGAGTTGGGAGAGACTACAGGCCCTCCCAAAATTTTTCTTTTTTTTTTTTTTGGAGACAGATAACCTCACATGGAAAACTGAACCTCAAATCTGGACTTGGACATCAAGCTCTCTCTTGTGGATGACCTGTGTGGCTGTTGCATTGAAGTGTGTGGGATTATTTTAGTCAGTCCCTTCCCCCTCATTCTGTACTTTGCCCCAATAAATACCACAGTTGCAAGGTTTTGTGTCTGATTTATTGTACTTCACACTATTATGTGGTTCAGTCCATGCCTGCAGTCTTGCTACAATATTTTAACCACACCCCCTGCAGCTCTGAGCCAAAAAAATCTCTCTCCCCCACTCTCTCTCACATATACAGCTAGAGACACTGAAAGGCACAGAGGCAAAGATAAGCGTCATTTCTCAAGAGTTGGGTGTGTGCGTGCGTGTGAGAGAGAGAGAGAGAGAGACAGAGGCTAGGCTGAGAAGAGCAAGCTGAGCACAGAGAAGAGTCTGGAGGGGGGAGGGACTTCCTCTGACCAGAAAGTACCTCCCTCCTCCTTTCACCCACACATACACCCTGCGAAAGTGAAACAAAACTTATCTCTGTCTCTCTGCCTTTCAGCGTCGCTCAGTGTGTGCAGTATAATGGCTGCTAGTATCTCAGTGGAGCAGGACCAGTTCAGCTGCCCAATCTGTCTGGATCTAATGAAGGATCCGGTGGCTATTCCCTGTGGACACAGTTACTGTATGGACTGTATTAAGGGCTGCTGGGATCAGGATGATCATGCTGGTGTCTACAGCTGTCCCCAGTGCAGACAGACCTTCACCCCAAGGCCTGTTCTGGGCAGAAACACCATGCTGGCTGAAGTGCTGGAGAAACTGAAGAAGGCAGGACTCCGAGCTGCTCCTCCTGCTCACTGTTACGCTGGACCTGGAGACGTGGCGTGTGATGTCTGCACTGGGAGAAAGCACAAGGCTGTCAAGTCCTGTCTGGAGTGCTTGGTCTCTTACTGTGAAACTGATCTAATGCTTCACGATAAACTCAACAGAGGAAAGGTACATAAACTGGTTGAGGCCACAGGAAAACTGCAAGACAAAATTGTCCTCATCATGACAAACTGCTTGAGATTTATTGTCACACTGATCAGCAGTTTATCTGTTATCTGTGTACAATGGACGAACACAGAGGCCATGATATAGTCACAGCGGCAGCAGAAAGGACTGAGAAACAGGTAAGAGCTGGAGCTGTACAGGTACAATATTACACTGGCAACGTTCAGGAAGTTACTGTGAAGTATTGCTATTAGTGTGAAATCTTAAATCTTATTAAATGGATCATGTAAATTGACATTGGTTCAGTGTAAAAACGAAGAATTCTCTCTCAACAGCTCGGATATATTTTATTGTCCGTATAGTAGTCATTCATAAAGATTAAGTGAGTGTTTATTCTGTCTTTGAAAATCAAGTAAACAATGAAGCACTTTCAGGTCTAAAGTCCACAAAGATATGGCAGTGGAATGTGCAATAACTACACATCCACACTGGGGAAGTAATTGTCTGCTTTCACTTTTGATTTTTGAATCATAATGTTTTAAACAGATTATATATTTTGTGTGTATTTTGAAAATTTGTTTTAAAACTCTTCTGTCATTGCTGTCATTTAACAAAAGTATGTTTTAATCACGTCTTTGAAACGATGTGAGCAATGAAGTTAGTTTTCATGCCCACAGTTATAAGGACACGAGAGCGACAAGTGAACACAACTCCTTTTTGACAGATCTGTTCATACACCAAAATGTCATTCATAACTCCATCAGAGCACACATTAGGTCAAGCTCATTCTCACTTGAAGTGGGAAAAAAAAGACTGGAAAAAAAGACACACTAGTGACATTAAAGGTATAGGTACATGCATGTTTCACCATAGAAGGTTGCTTGCTTCTTACCAGGCTTGTTCCCTTGCCCACAGCCATTCCTGTAAGGCTATGGGTCAGTGGTCACTGACAACGCAAAATGAACTAATAAAAAATAAATAAATAAATAAATAAGAAAGAAAGAACAGGGACTAGTTCACCCACAGAGGCAACCCTGGATCTTTTTCTCTTCCACATCGGTACGCAGGCTAAGCGGACTAGAAGTGACAACGTAACTACTAACACAAAAATGATGCCAGAGCACGCTTTGTCATCCAGATAATCCATCATTTTTAAGCACTCTCAACTTTATTTAATTCACTATTAAAAGTACGTACCTGATACGCAGCACCTAATGCACTCACCAATGTATACTGGCAATATCGCCCAACAGGCTGTTTTCCCAAAAGAAAAAAACGGCTTAATAGTTCATCAAGGAGGACAGAGTTAACAGAGTTAAGATAACACCTAAGTTTACTCACCGCTCGACAAATCATAACAAAGCGATAGGTGCCACCGGCTACACGTAAGTTTCCTATAAGTTAGTAACTATTTCTATGATTACCCAACATATAAATATTTCCCATACGTTTCTTTAAATCGACGCATTTTAAAAGCAAACCGCTCCGGCATCGATCATAAGCCGGATGTTCCCAAATGGTGCATTTTCAAAAAGAGAAGCATCGCCATTTGCACGCAGGAACTCCGCGATAGACACAAACATGCGTAAAACCACGTTGCGTTTAATTCACTCGCATTTTAAAATCAGCGCCCCCCTATGACGTCATCATAACACACATATCCGCTCAGCCAGCGTGTGGCGTGGTATGTCAGAACGTACCAAGTTCAAAAGACCATATACAGGGGACAAATTAACAAAGACCCTATGAAAATATACACAAACCATCCGACACGTGTATAAACCATAAAATCAGCGAACAATCAGCCCGCTTCTACTTCCATGTACATATCAAATCGCGACTTTGCCATGTTAAGTGCGCGAAATGAACTATCCCACTCCCGATGATGAATGAGATGACGTGGTTCCCTTTGCCCTTTCTCTTTCCGTTCTCCAGATCGCGGCTGCGGAGCAACACGCGGACCACCGGCCCCCTAAATCACTATACAAATCAAAGAGTGAGTCAAATAGCGGAGTTGTTTGGAAAATGGATCGGCTTTTAATTAATTAATTTTTGTAATATCTATTGAAAGTCGCGTTTTGCTTGCTTGATTTTTTCTTGGTTGTGTCTTCATTGGACTTTGCAAATTAGCGCTCCTGAAGCTGACTGCATGTGTCAAAACGTGCCGCGAAGGTGGATTTAACAACAGCTAAAACATTACCGCTAGCTAACGTAAAATTTTGCTTCGGGAGATGTGTTTTGGCACCAGAAACACCAACAATATTTAAAAGTAGATGAGCCAGAGTATGTGGTTTGTTTTACAATTTTTGAAGTTACCATGTGCTGAATTAACAAACTTTTCGAGTTAGTTTGTCAGCAGTTTTAGTTAGCTAGATAACTCGCTAGCAGACTGGCTACATCAGCAAATCTTAACACCATATGCACACTGTAACTGCGAGATTTAGGGACAGCTTTCACGAAATTTAATCTCTAATAAAATAAAATTCCCGTCTGCTGTATTTCACAGCATAACTCTGTTTTTGTCTTCCTCAATGCTGTCAAGGATGGAGAAGTAAGTATCCCGTAAAATCTATCTCGGTTTACGTAGCCTAGTTGTGTGAGAGTAACTACTCCTGAAGTTCAGGACGGTCAAAAAAGAGGCGAACGCACCGCCACCTGTTCATTAAAGGGTAACGTTAGACCGTGGGAGTGATCACTCTGAAAATGACAAGCTGCTCCCAAATTTTTGGACTCGGGGTCATTAATAAATCCGGAGAAGTTCTGATTCGTCCGTGCCATGTGCTGGATCCGGTGAAGTGTTTTCCGCTAGTTATTTTTCACTTGCTCGTTTGCTCTAGATTCTGCCTGTTGCTGGTCTCCCACTCACCCCCGTACTAAGTTTGGCACAGCTGTCCGTTATGTAAAGAGAGCTGGAAAACCTCGGTTAGGCAATACATCAAATGAAAGTAAAGGGAAGCCCCTCCGTCCTGCACACGGATTCCAGCAGACTTAAACTGGCTGCGCTGCCATTTGAAACCGGCGGAGTCGGGTTAACAACAGAGCACCCTTTGCGCTTATTTAACGTACCAGACCTGTCGTGTGAATACGCGTGTCTGACATTGTAAGAGCACCTTGTTTTGGGTCGGTTTCACGTGTCTAAGACGCGTTAGGTTCAGACTTCGCTGGTTTAAATGACAGGATGGAGGATGCACAACTTTCTCCTCATGCTCAATTTATTCGTGAGTGAAAAATTCAGGTTCTTGCCTTAATTTCTGATTTAGTTGTGGTACCATGTTGTGTAATTTTTGGCCTTTCAGAGCACACTGGAAAGAGGGTTTTAATGCATTTCAACTTACACACAGGAGATACACTGTCGGTGGCCAGATGTTTTAAAAATAGTTTATATTGTTTAAGGGTTGATTACAAGCATTGTGTAGGAAGACTCTACGACCCGTTCTACCAGACTTTTCCCTACAAACCTCAACACGTTTAATGCACAGAGCATTTAGGAAAAGGGACTCGGGCTGTTCCAGCCACCCTACTGGAAAAGTGCATGACGTGATAATATAAACATAATAATATACATACCAGGTATGCATGCTCGCGAGCCAGCTAGCATTGTAACCATTGTGTTGTTTTTCCCCTCGTTGCTCACGGATTGAAAAGAGCCTGTAAATTGTCCGTTTTTGCCGGGAACGCCACGGAAGGTAAGTGAGGTGGCGTCAGGACGCCACACCGCGTGGCCGGTGTGCACAGCTTTTTCCCGTGAATACAGTGTGGTGCAGTGCGTAGCGTGCTTCCCGCGGCTGGCCGTCTGTTCAGTCTCTCCCTAACCCGTCCCTGCATCTTTGCTGCTCCTGCCTGCACCCATCCTGCAAACTGTGGAGAGTTTGGGTTGCAGCTGTGTCCCCAGTGTTTTTAACAGTGATCGTTGGCCCCGTCTCCACGCTCTGGCCTGGCTGTGAGCTCTGGCTGGTGTGAGATTCTGTTAAAGCGTTTTTTTCCCTTTTGGTTTTTTTTCCCCCCGTAATTCTGCTCTGTGGACTTGAAATGGGGGGAATGCTCACTGGGTGTCCCAATCTCTTCTCTGCTGGTCCAGGGTCATGGTAGGTTTTGAAGTTAAGGGTTAGGGGTATCGGTTTGCCTGGAGACTCTGAGCAGTTGCTCACTGTTGAGCGTAAAATCTCCTGGTGTTCTGCTCACTGTAGAACAGGGTACCTCCACTATGTGTCCAGTGCTTCCAGTATTGGGCTAATCAAAACTCAGAACTTCAAATCAAGAAATAGTGCTTGTCCTCATTACAACACAATTTTTTTTTTTCTTCTGACAAGGCCGATGTATGGTCCTTATTTTGTTTTGATGGACATTCATCGCCAAACATTGACAAAGGAGAATGGGATCTTTTGTAGCTGATGTGGATACTCAGTTTCATGGTCATGAAACCGTGATGGAGTTTTAGGCTTAAGTGCCTGTCTCTGAAAAGGGGTGAAGCGACCCGGCCTTCCCCTCGGAGCAGAGAACCCCAGAGAAGAGATGATGTCACAGTGGCTTTGGTTTAGCCAGAATGCTTCTGTGTTTTTGTCCATTCACAAAGTTCCATTTCATGCATCCCTCAGTGCACGCTTTAAAAAAAAGATGGATTATGGGATTGATCCAGCCCCCCCCCCATAACCACTAGTACCTTGGGAGTGTTGCTGTATGTAATTTGGACTGTGGAGCGTGATTATTGGGCTTTCATATGTTTTTGGAAACTTAAGGTCTGGATCCGAAGGACACATTTCAGTCACAAAGGGCTAAAAACGGATCAAGGTTCTGATGTCCTTCATCATCCGGTCGAGTCTGGATCAACCCCACCATACTTAACCCCTCCCCTGTGTGAGAGACTAATCCCCCAGCCTTTCCCTGTTGCCTCTCCCTCTCTCCTCCCCTCCTTCGCTGCACTGGGACACAAGATGAGTTCTCAGAGGGACCCCCCATTCCACGCAATGGACCGGACCAAGCCACATCAGCCTCAGGTGGACGATACCACCGGCGTGGCTTTGGAGGGGTGTCCGGGGGCGGGCCGTGGGGTGGAGAAGGGGGGCGGCCGCGTGAGCGGAGACCCTCAGCGCGGGGGGAAGGGGCCGAGGTGGCGCAAACGTTCGTCTCGCTCGGAGGGCCACTACCCCGCCGAGGAGGATTGGTCCCCCGAGCCCAGCCCGGGCCTGCTGGGCCTGTGGGCGGAGCCGGTGTGGTTCGGCCGCAGCCCCCATGAGCAGGCCGAGGGCCCCGCCCTACCACTGGCCGGCCAGGTGTCCTGCCACCGGCAGGTGAGGGTGATGTGGATGAACACCCCGTCCTCCGACCCGGCCGAGCAGTGCTCCCACCCGAACCTCCCGGCCCCCTCAACCCCCGACTCCCTCACCCTTCTGCCCACCCTCGGGACCCCTGACGAGGAGTACCTCTCGCTCGGCCCCTCCCCCGGCCCCCCCCAGCAGCAGCCCAGCCACGCCCCCCCGCATGATTCCACCGTGCCGCTGAGGGACGTGTGCGTGGAGAAGCCTCGCCCCCACCTGGCAGTGCCCGCCTACCGCCAGAGGCCACACAGCCAGCCCAGGCTGGCCGTCACTGGCCACGCCCATGGCCACGCCCACAACCACGCCCGTGCCCCCAACCAATGGAGACGGGGGCCAAGGGGTCAGGGGGTGCGCCGAAAGAGGTGGAACTCGGAGGCTGATGCGGACTCTCCAAGGCAGCACTACCGGCTGGGCCCGGGAGCGATCCGGCCTGGGTCTGTCTCTCCGCTCTGAACCTCCCATACGCATGTCTCAAACCTGGGCCATTTACACTCACTCACTCACTCACTCACGGAAAGTGCCGGATCTGCTCTCCGCATTTATTCTTTGTTACCTCAGGCGATTGTACACTTTTCAAACAGCTCATTGTTGTCAGCGGTAGATATTTTTTTTCCTTTTTACGGATGTCCGCAGGTGCCTACATGTGTCAATGAAAATTCTGAGGATTCTGAGAAACTTGTGTAGTTTTGGAGGCTTCGTCCTTCTCTGAAGTTGACTCAGAAGTTGCTACAGTATATTCTACTCCTTTTGTTTCTCTTTGCATTGACTTATATATATTTATTGTAGGCTGGGGGATTTTTGTGGGCTTTGGTGTGCAGTTTATTCAACAGCTGTGTGGTTTTAAAAGGCTTCTGCAGTTGTGGGAGGGACAGTTTAAAGCTCTGTACAGTGCAGATGCATTGGGGAGGGTGTGATGCACGTGAGCGTTAGTTGTGCAGATTCTGCAGAAAGGGAGGCACAGTTTTGGGTGGCTTTCCTCTGGGATTACGGGGAGCTTTGAGAGCAGTGAACAGGCACCCCACCGCCAGTGCTGAGCCAGCTCTTTCACAGCGAAAAGAGAGGGTGATGCCGACCCCCACTCACAAAGCTGTCTGATCACGGGTAGCATTGGGAACTGGAGGGACATGGGTTCAAATCCTCATGCAGGACACTGCCGTTGTGGCCCCGGTGGAGGAACTGTCTCCACTGACTCAGCAAGTGCAAATGGAGCTGGAGTTTAAATTAGTGGAGGTGTGATTTTGGCTGTAAGTTTGGTGAAGCTGACCTACCATGCAAATAGTGCAGCGATGTAAACTAAATTCAAACTGGCATGGGGCATTTTGGGACACAGCTCTGTAAGCAATGCTGTGACGTTGCAGTGTGGCGAGTGATGCACTTTATGATGCCGGTGAGGGTTCTGTCAGCTGTTCTGACTGTTCTAGAATGGCTTTTAGCGCAAGAGGTGACAGTGTTCCTGGGGGCTGACTCAGGATGTAATGTGGTGAGCATTTAGCATGGAAGACACACACACACACACACACACACACACACACACACACACACACACACACACACACACACACACACACACACACACACACACACACACACACTTTCACTCTCACATATATATTCCACAAGTCCATAGGCTTTGAATGATGATGAGGTAGTGTTGTGAAACCCTCTGTTGTGTTGGTGGACAGCTGAGACGTGGGGTCCGTAAGTCATAATAAATCCTCACTGAAAACCTGAAAAGGTAGAAAGGTAGAAGAAGGTTATTTTTGTTATCACAGTGACTGACCCTCAGTGGGAAGGTTAGTGATGTCATTTTGACTTTCTCCCAGACCCTCCACCTCATTCTACCTGTGGCCATCATTGTAAAAGGAGACATTGTGTACTCTTTAAAAAAGAAAAAGAAAGATAATGTTAAGAGAAATATTGCAGCTAGTATGTGTGAAATGTGCCCCGTATGTTTAGCATATGCGTGTGCTTATCGTAGCCGCCTCTCTCCCTCTGTCTGTCCCTTCAGCACCATGAGTGCAGCGCAGTGCCTGGCCCAGGAGAAGATCTGGTTCGACAAGTCCCGCTACGATGAAGCCGAGCGTCGCTACTACGAGGGAATGAACGGCCCCACGCATGCGCCACAGGTACTGCTCCCCCTAGTGGCCAGGGGGTCTGACTGCGCCGGAGGGGGCATTACGGGGCCGTGTCTGGGCTCGCGTTCACGGTCGCTGTCGCTGCAGGAGCGGGGGGCGGGTTCTGGGATCCTGGGCCTGGATCTGCTCATGTCCTGTTCCCGTCTCTCACCCCCCACCCCACCCCAGCCCAGCACGGAGTGGGTTCGCTCCTGAGAATCGGCTCTCCTCTGAGCAGTTGAGAGTAGCACACGCTTGGCTTAAACCCGGCCGCCGTTGCGCTCGGGTGGTTACGTTCCTGGGCCTTGTGCCACCAGCAGTGCCACTTTACATCCCCGCCTGTTTGGGCTGTCCACAAGGGGGCGCCTCATCCTGCACACAGCAGTCAGAGGTCTCATTGGCCAGCCAGAATTCCACAAGAGTGGGTTGGAGCTTGAGTTTTGGAGTGCTCTCCTCTGGTTACCTGCATCAGAGTCTGCAATGTTCAACAGTCCCGCTCACCGGCAGGCTGGATCCTGTTATACATACAGGAGTTCTGCATGTGTTTGAAGGTTGCGTTCAGCGAGTTAATTAAAATTCTGTCTCTACGGCCAGATTTGCTCGATGGGGTTTTATCTTGCCATGAAGGAGACTGGGGGATGGCATGGTTTTGAGGGACTGAGATGGAGACTACCAGTTGTACTGGTGTGGGGGAGAATGAGTTAGTGCTGGTGTGGGGGAGAGTGAGTTTCTCAGGATTGGTGTGGGGGAGAGTGAGTTTCTCAGGATTGGTGTGGGGTAGAGTGAGAGGATCAGCAGTGGGCTGGTACCTGGAGCTTCCATGCCTCTATCTGTCCCAGGCCATGAGGCGCAAAGGATGGGGTAGGAGTGAGACCCTGCTAAGATGTGTGCCCCTCCTGGTGCGTTGGGACTGGTCCCCTTATTGTTGCATTTTAAGTGAATAGAGTTGCTAAAAACTAAGCCAGCATGTCAGTTTAATCATGGTGGTACAGTTCTTATGCTGGAAACAGCGTGGTTCAGAGGTGCAGATGGGAAATGAAGTCCAATTCTAGAGTAGAAATATAACTCTGTAGGCCTTAAAGTATGGAATTCCCCTGGCATCCACGCCGCTGTTAAAGGTGGCGTGGCGTTTGCCTGTGCCTGCGGACGGGGCGCTGCTGGTGCAGCGTGTTGAGGTTCACCTGAGCTGTAGGAGCTGGCGCGGCGACGAGGCGCTGGCGCCAGCCGGCAGTTCGGAGTTGTGTTTGTGCAGTCGATGCTGTTGTCTCTGAAGATGCAGCAAGTGCCTCTCTGCTGCAGCGAGCACTCCACAGTGCATGCAGTTTGTGCGCAGTCTAAGCTGCAGTGTGCATGATCTTCATCTGAGTCTAGTTTGTGTGTCTGGTCATGTCTGTGTCCATGTTGGTGTCAGAGAGAGAGTGAGAGAGGGAGAGGGAGAGAGCTGTGGTATGCATGTCATTCTCTTTTGATTTTGACTAGCGTGACCATCTGCTAGAGTACATGCGTGCCTTTTTGTGTGCATGCATGCATGCATGCGTGTGTGTCTGTGTGTGTCTCTGTGCACACGCGCTCGTGTGTGAGTGTGTGTGAGACTGTGTGTGTTTGACCCGCCTCTCTGCCCCCCCTCCCACTGCAGGAGACTGGAGCTAATACCATCCTGCAGGACATTGCCAGAGCCCGTGAGAATATCCAGAAATCTCTAGCCGGAGTGAGTACTGCACTCTGTCACCCAGCCGCCCCCATCGCCCTCCCGACCGCCCCCCCACCCCCTTCATCCCCCTCCTCCTCCTCCGCCCGCCTCCATCTCCCGTGGACCGAATCGCCACGCCCATCCTCCGCCTCCCGCCGGCTCGCCGTGTCCGCTTCTCTCTGGCACACCTGTAAAAATCCCATTTTACTCTTTTCAGTTTGTTTTTTAATTTGATGTTTGAATCGGACGGGTCTCTCAGGTCGCGTCCCCAGCGGGCTCCGGTTTCAGGACGTGGATGCAAGCGCCCGAGGTCCTGATTGTCTGCCTGAAGTCCTGCTGGGTTTTCATTGGCTGCCGCGTTCTCAGGATCGGTCCAAGATGGCGACACGTGCATGCTGATATTAAGACCTTTGCTGTGCTGATCCATATGTAGGCCAAACCTAAAACAATATTTCAGTAAGTTAAGACAGCAAGTTTGTAAATCTGAGAACAACAGTGCACTCTAACTAGGCCCAATGTGCTGCCCAACATTAGTCATTGTGCCTACATGGCTTTGGTTCAGACATGTGTGCCTCACCCCTCTGTTGGTTGCTAAGGATTTATACGTTCTCAGACAGGGCTGCAGGACCCTATGCAGAACAAAACCTGTCAGAGCAGTTCAGTACCATCCACTACAGTGCAAAGCAATCGGTCAAGCACAAAGACGCAGTTAATGTGAACTCAGAACCTACCGCTTGTGTCAGGGAATTTTTGCAGCTAACATATGTGAGGCTTGGCCAGTTTAAAACTACAAGCCCAGAGTCTGTGATCTGCATTTTATTGACGAGCTGCTGGGTTCCATGTAGCCAAGGGAGCCGTCTTGATCCCTTCCCATTTCAGTGTTGGACTCCTTGTGCCTTTTTGTATTTTGTATCTTGTATCGGAAGCCATTTTGGCTCTGTGTGCAGCACTTCAGTGCTGTTGCTCTCGTTGCTGTGATATTTTGTGACCTCATGGTGCAGGCTAAACTCTGCTCTCAGGTTTCCCTGCCGCTGTGGCAGCTTATGTAACGCTGGTTCAGACGCTTCGACGCGGAGAGAGGACTCCTGGAATGTGCTGTAAAATGCACCGCACTTTTGGCACCAAGCGAGCCGTCGTTGTGTGCGTGCGTGCACGTGTGTGTGTGTGTGTGTGATTGCGTGTATGTGCATGCCCTTGTGCGTGCTTAAAAAAAGTTGTGCATGTTGACACGTGTACCACAGCTCCGAGTGTGTTTGTTGTATGTATTTCTGTCATGTAGTGGTTATTTAGCAGACTCTATTTAGCAGACTGCTACACTGTTGCTGCTGGGTCTCTGGGTGATCTTCTTATGAGGGTCTTTGCCCACTGTAGGCATCTGTGACAAGGTGGACTGTAGGGGAGTTTAGTGATGCACTATTGGCACCGGCAGAAGTAAAGTGTTCTGTTGGTATATTTACATGGAGCCCTGCCTCCAGTCTGTCATTTTCCATTGTGTGCGTGTGTGCGTGCGTGCGTGCGCGCGTGCGTGTGCGCGTGCGTGTGTGTGTGCGCCCGCGCGCGTGCGTGTGTGTGTGCGCGCGCACCTGCGTGATCATATATCACACTGTGTAAGATACTGTACCATCATATCACCTCTCCCCGGGGGGCCTCTCCGGCCTCCAAAACCCTGAACAGGTGCTGATCATGATGGCATTTCAAACCCCTCAGAAACTTCACTGAGCGTCTAAGCTGTGCTCTTGCCCTCTCTCTCTCTCTCGCCCTCTCTCTCGCCCCCTCCCTTTCTAACTATCTCTCTCTCTCACATTCCCTGCATCCTTGGTTTCATGCGACTGTCCTTTTTCCCCCTGCGTCCTGTCCCGTCCCGTCCTCCTGCCCCCCAACCCCCAGCTGAAGACAGCACTGCAGTCGGGCAGAGGGTCTCATCACCCCAGGAATCGCCACAGCAGGCCTGTAAGTCCCCCAGTACCCCCCAAAACCTGCCTGCTTCCTTCTCTCCTTCTCCTGCTTGCTCTGCCCACAACCCCATTCTCCTGCTGCTTACTCATCTGCTTCTGTTGACATGATCGACATGAATTGTGTTTGAAGAACTAAAATAAATCAGTCAACACTACAAAAAAAAAACATGCCTGGGAATCAAACTAATGCAGAACTGCTGAGTCGGCCCACGGTTGGGTGCCACTGATGTCTGAGGATTACTGAGCCGTTCAGCTCGGCTCTGGTCCTGGCAGCTCCCTGACCCGGGTTGGTCAGTGGCAGGTTCCCTCACAGCATGGAGTGTTCTCTGAGCCCCTGTGCTCCTGTGTCTGCATCACTGCCCTGCAGCTCCCAGCTCTCTGACAGGCCGTGGTTGGACTGAGGAGCGAAGCTGAAATCACTGTCTGTTTCTGTGTGCAGAACGGAGCCCTCCTGAGGATGTCTGTCCCAGAACAGCGGTGTGAACTCTCGACCCTTGACCTTTGACCTGTGTTTTTGCAGAATGCGTCGCAGGGTGCCGGGGACCAGAGCGAGCTGGTCAGCCGCATGAGGAGCCTGGAGCTGGAGAACCAGAACCTGCACAATGGTGCGTGCGCGCATGTGTGCGTGCGTGTGCGCGCGTGTGCGCGCGTGTGTGTGCGCGTGTGTGTGTGTGTGTGTGTGTGTGTGTGTGTGTGTGTGCGCGTGCACCTCTGTATTCACCTGTACTGGGGAAACCTACATTCTTTACTTTCGTTACTTACTTTCTCCCTCCTGCCCCCCGACCTCTCCCTCTCTCTCTCCCTCTCTCTCTCCCTCTCTCTCCCTCTCTCTCCCTCTCTCTCTCTCTCTCTCTCTCTCTCTCTCTCTCTCTCTCTCTCTCTCTCTCTCTCTCTCTCTCTCTCTGTGTCTCTCCCTCTCTCTCTCTGTGTCTCTCCCTCTCTCTCTCCCTGTCCCTCTCCCTCTATCTCTCTCCGTCTCTCTGTCTCTCAGTGGTTCAGGACCTGCGCTCAGCGCTCTCTCTTCTGGAGTCCAGGGTGGCAGCCCTAGAGAGAACACCAGCAGCAGCTCCATCTGTCCAGGTGAGGGAGGGGCTTAAAACGCTCAGGTGAAAACATCAGTGATGTGTTGTGAGGGGCCCTGCAACCACCCCACTGCAAACTGCTCCCTATGTGCCAGTTGTCATGGTGCCAGTGTTCTGTGCATAGCAGGCGAGTGATTATGATGTCACACTCCTGCCTCTATGACATCATTGCCCTCCCCCCCGCCCCCAGGTCACCCCTGCTCAGCAGCCAAAGGTCCGCGCCCCAGTGGAGGAGGACGATGACGACCTGGACCTGTTCGGCAGCGACGAGGAAGAGGACGAGGAGGCGGAGAGAATCCGCGAGCAGAGGGTGAAGGAGTACGCCGAGAGGAAGTCCAAGAAACCCACCATCATCGCCAAGTCCTCCATCCTGCTGGACGTCAAACCGGTATGCCGTGTTCTCATGCGCGCACACACACGCCTTCATGTGTGTGCAAACACACATACACACACACACTCGCATACATACCCATATAGCCTACTCACTCACTCACTCACTCACTCTCTCTCTCTCTCTCTCTCTCTCTCTCTCTCTCTCTCTCTCTCTCTCTCACTCACATCCAGCACACACCCATGTGAACACACATACATGGGCCGTGTGCATTCAGTGCAGGACTATAAAAACTCAGGTCTCTCCCTCAGTGGGACAGTGAGAGGTGCAGCTGTATAGTAACCCTGCTCTCTGTGTCTCAGTGGGACGATGAGACGGACATGGTGAAGCTGGAGGAGTGTGTGCGCTCGGTGCAGGCCGACGGGCTGCTCTGGGGCTCCTCTAAGCTGGTTCCCGTGGGCTACGGCATTAAGAAGCTGCAGATCCAGTGCGTGGTGGAGGATGACAAGGTGGGCACGGACATGCTGGAGGAGGAGATCACCAAGTTCGAGGACTACGTGAGTACCCCGTTCGCCCATCTGCACACCCATCCGCCTCTATCGGTACCCGTCCTGCGTGTATAACTAACACACTAACACCCTTATACTGACATGCCATACATCTCTGTAGCTACATCCCACCTGCTTGTACATCTGCAGTGCATACCATGTTCTCCATATACCTACACCCTGTGTGCGTTCTGTAAAGCTCCACAGTGAGTTGTGGGCTGTGGGTTGGTGAAGGCCATTTATCCAGCTGTGGTAGTTATAAAGTGTGTGTTAGAGCAGATCCTTCTAATCCTCTGCATTCCAACCTGTAATCTGTCAGAGGCGCTCTTTAACCAACCTATAATCTGGCAGGAGCGCTCTTTTGCCAACCTGTAATCTGTTCAAGCCCTACCACAAGTTAACTCGTGCAACCTGACTAGGCAACAGAAGCCAAGTATACTATTATACATCAGTCACTAGAGCACAGAATCCAGTCATACCCTACAAATAGAATCAGATTACCTGTATGATTGTGCTGAATGTGTTTGATAGTTACAGTGACCCCAATGGTGATTATCTCTCTGTTCTGCGTTTCAGGTCCAGAGCGTGGATGTGGCTGCTTTCAACAAGATCTGACCCCCTACACACACACACACACAACCCAGCTGTTATTACTGCTACCACACGGTTACGAATAAAGAGCTCTGAGCACAAACTAACTGTCTTGTCTTTTTTATAAAAAACACACACTTTTTGTTCTATGAACCATACATTGTGGGCACATGCATACACACAGTCTCAAAAACTTGTTTATTTCTGTTAAAAACAAATTGGGATAGCAGAATACCAGGAACAAAAGGGTGCAGTAAATGTTACAAAAGGAAATAATTACTGTTAACTATTCTAACTGTGGCAACTACACTATACATTCCTGTTCTTGCTCACGAGTAACAAATTGAAAGCATTTTGCTGGAGAAATGAATTATTTTTTTGTACATTCATTTCAAAATGTTGAATGTAATAGAAAACATACCTGAAACAACAAATATGAGTATTCTACCATTTCAGGATTTGATGCATGGAGCATTTTTTATGTTAGGTTGCCAGTGTTTTAAACACAGATAAATACATTACATCCCTAGACATAATATGAAACATATATATACATACATATATTTACACATACACAATCAATGTTTTCCTAATTAAAAGAACTTGAGTGGAGACACCTACTTATATCCTTTATCTATGGTTTCATCATCGGTTTCTATTTATTTAAAACTCATTCTACTTATTTAAATATTTCGTTGACTTTAAAAGTCATTTGTTTTTTAGGATGTTGTACCCCAAATCCAAACCCAGCATAGAGGGGCTGAGTGAATGTGGTCTGAACTCTATGGAGGTGGGTTTTTTTATCAGAGACGCTGTAGAAGGACAGATGTCCTGCCTGGTGATCTAGGTATACTCTTATTTTAGAGGAGGGGGCGACAGGAATTTCAGTGCTCACGTTATTGTGCCAGAAAGTGCATGTGGAAGCAGAGCAGCACAAACTCCACGATTTTTCATTGTGACCAAAAACACAGTCTTCACCTATACCTTTCCTCCTGATGTCTTTATATGAGACTGCTATATGAACCCCCTCATCCCCGCTCCACTCAACCTCCCAGTAACCGCACCCAGACAGATCCTCTTGGCACAGGACTTGGGTCACATGATCAAATCTGTCTGGGTGATCAGGATATGACTGATCCACGGTCTCCCAGATCACCTCTCTGTTCTCCTCAGACAGACGGAGGGATACGTGCACTGTGTTTGGGTCCAGTCTGAGCTGGCAGGAATCTGATGGAGAAAAAAATGCATTTGTTTATTATTGTTTTTTTTGTTCATTTAAGCTTCTGTTTATACATTTAAGTGTTGAAAAGTATACAAGTAATGTTTTTTTAAGAGAACATATGCATAGTGTATATAGTGTATAACTCGTGAGATTCATCAAGGTTGTTCTTATTCTCTACACAGCTTGATAAACTATTTTACATAACTACATTTGAGTTTAATGTCTTGAATTTAACCAACATTTAAGCAAGTCTTTATGGATACAAACAAAACAAAAAAGAACAATGTACTGTACAGGCTAGGACATTCCATACTACATGTTAACTGCTAAGTAGCATGAAATATATAAAATAACATTTTGTAAATGTTAATAGCTATTCTGCCTCTAAAAAAGTGGTAGAACTATACACATTTGAAATATTTTAATTTTTTTAATCAACTGTGAAGTGACTACTTTGCCACTGAAATTCCCATGGGAAGTCATGTTTATTTGTTTATTTGGAGGATATTTATGAGAAATATATGGCTACACAAGGGAAGAATTTTGGATGGTTCCGAGGTAGTTCAGTGGTCTGGTCAGTGGCTATTTCAAAAGTTGATGAAAAATCATTGTATTTTTCCTTTCAGTTCATTTTACTTTTTTTTTTTTAAAAATATATCTTTACGTTTCCACACATCATAAGAGTAACGTGTTCATGGTATATGAGTGTGATTCCATGTTGTGTGTGAGAGTGTGACTGCTCTCTATACTCTGATGCTACGTTAACAGAGTAAACACTTACCTAAGAGCCTAGCTCTGCTCCTAATCTGTGTGCTCCAAGTCTGTTCATGATTCATATCCGACACTGAAGAGAGAGACACACATTTATTTTTTAAGTAAGTTTAAAAGTGGATTCAAATAGGGTTGAGCAGTTAGCTGCATATACACTAAAACGCTAGTGCCATCCTTGAAATGTAGTGTCATTGTGGGAAACATTGACAAAATCAATTTAAATGCTGTTGAAGGGTAAATTGCTACCGCACCACCTCAAGCTTAAGCAATACTGCCTTAAGCGCCACAGGGTATACAGGGTAGGATTGCGGATAAGTGAAAAACAAACCATATGTAGGCTAAATCAGGAGGACAGTGAGGAACATCAAGACAACGATGCTCTATCATGCAGTGGTAAAACCTCATGAACCCAGGCGATGACTGTACAAATAAACTGAAGTTAATGTTGGCAAACAAGACAGAGATGAGGTGTAGAGGATATTATAGGTGTTAAAAAAATAAAATGCTCACTCACTCTCTGGAAGTAGATATTCCATGCTGTTGGACCTTCCTAAAGGGTTTAAGGTCTGTTCCCCTCCCTTTCCATCCATGGCTCCTACAGCTGCACATTCCTCTGCTCTTGGTCTGTCAGCCCTCTCTAAGAACAGATATGGAGGAAAACAATGGACATAATAACGCATTCCAGCTAATCCAAATTTTCAAATATTACTTCTGTCATGAGTCTAATTTTGGCATATTTTAATTTCATGCAATTATTGGAATAGTTACTTATAACATACATACTGTGTGGTAAAGTATGAGAATAAAATCCACTTCGTGGTCTTCTGAATGGTGTCAGGGGTTCTTCTCCCAGGTCCTTAGAGATCTGTTTCTCTTTCACTAGGGCACATTGTAGAAGAGGAGACTGTGTATGGTTCTTTGTTTACAGGGAGTGTTTTTAAGGTATATGAACTGCAACTGCTCTCATATTTATGCATACCTCTGATTTTATAGGAACAAAAAGAGATGTAGCAGATGTTTTATTTTTCCTACTGAAAACAATGAAGGAATTGAGTCTTATGGCCTGAGTTCCCTGCCAGCTATATCATCTAACCACTCTCAGGCACCCTGCAATTTGTAAGGCGACATCCTTGCGAGTTGCTATTATGACATCAGTGGAGCAGCACCTGTCCTCTGATTGGTTCCTGCTTCACTGTGGTGCACAGTGGGATATGATGTATGGGAAATGGCCCTGGCTGTCTGCAAGTGTGTTGGGGGAGTGTATGAGTCCTGTCTGTCATGGATTACACTAATGTAGGAATAGGCTTCTTCCTTGCAACACAGCCTTGCCTGACACATAAGTTTACTGTGCACATTCGCTGTTCGGATGGACACACTCACTGCTTCTGGACCTTCTGACAGACACCTCACATTGTCCTCCTTGGTGTCTGGAGATCTGTCTCTCCCTCTCCTTTTCCTTTGCTTCATCTGTGTGCTTCTGTTGTTCTGCACTGTCAATGCAGTCTGGGGACACTTGGGAAAGAGCATTGTGGTAAAGAGCCAAGTCACATAACCTCTTTTTCAAGTCAAATCTGAAGTCACCAGCTCCAAGTCAGGTCCACGACAAGTCCAAGTCATCAGGACTCAGGTTCAAGTCCAGAAGACAGGACTGGAAAAAAATCAAAGCTACCGCTATTAAAGACGATATTACAAAAGGAAAGACAGCGGCATCCAATTCCAATAAAATCTTTATCTTTGATATGAAATTGAATTGGGTAGCACAGTCAGAAATGACTGATCACTTGGATTTTCTGACAACACTTCAGCCAGAAGGTTTTCTGTCCCAGAGTTTCAGTGGCATTCAAGGAAAAGCATCATATGAAATAGAGACTTACGGGGCCTAGGCTCTGGGGTTTTGAGGATATTGACTCCTTTCACTGTTAAGAGAGAGATGAAATGTAACATTCAACACAAAGGCATATTGCTGATCCTGGGCTCAGAAGCCATTATGGAATAACAAGTTACAGTGTAGTGTTTCTGTGCTCTAAGAAGCTGGCACACTTTTCCGTTTCTAAATAGTGTTTATTCAACCTATTAGCTTAATGCAGCTGATTGAAAACTGCAATGACTGGTTTATTGTTATAATTGTATGCTTTGGCAATGTTTACTGTCTGTACTGGTGTATTTCATGTCAATGAAGCATATTCAACTGAACTGAGATAGAAGGAGAGAGAGAGAGCAAGAGAGAGAGAGAAGAAGCGAGACAGCAACACAGAGAAAGATGCCTCAGAAGGGTATTAATTGCTTATAAAGAAATAAATATTTGGGCTCTGAGTATTTAATGCGTTGCCACCAACCTGTTTTATAGATCTTGTCTAATTCTTCCATACAACTGTGCTCCAGTCGGTCTTTTAGTTGAGAGACACATTTTCCCACAAACCCAAAAGAGACATGTGGATCTACAGAGACACTGGGTAAGTCTCTACATCCAGGAGGGGCACAGAGAGACTGACAGCTCTGCAGACAGACAGACAGAGTAATTATCCAGTCACCCGCAATGATCTGCACACATATTCCTGGGGGAAGTCAGGAGCATCTCCATTGGACAGCTCTGTGTGAGACACACCACCTTCTACACAGCAGATTGACAGAGAGACAGTGATGTTACCTGGAGGAAATGGATGTGATCGTCTGTGTGTGAAAGCTGCTCCAGCTCAGTGTCTCTCCTCCTCAGCTCAGCAATCTCCTGCTCCAGTCGCTCCATGACTCCTTCAGCCTGACTCACTGCAGCCTTCTCCTGATCTCTGATCAGCTCTTTCACCTCAGAGACCCTTCTCTCAATGGAGCAGATCAGCTCAGTAAAGATCCTCTCGCTGTCCTCCACTGCTGCCTGTGCAGAGCGCTGTTAGGAGACACAGAGAGAGGAGGGCTGTACATTTTAACTAGGCCTTTCACTCAACTCTTACTGGGACCCCAGACAGCCTGTTCCCCACAGTGTGGCTCAGTGGGATTGAGCCCCACAGGGCTGGAAAGTGGCCCAACACTGGGCCCCTCACTGGCTGACTGGAGGAGAGCCCTGACTGAGCCCTGAAATGGCTCTTCCAGCAGCCAGCTGTTGTCTTCTCCTCTGGTCAGTACCCACCTGAAGTGACTCCACAGCCTGTCTCAAATCCTGCAGCTTTCTCTCTCTCTCCTGGATGCTCTGCTGGGACTTCTTTTGTGTAGCCCCCAGGTGTTTCTGTGGACAAATCGATATTTCCCAATTAAATGTGTCTGAATTTATTTCTTAGTGAAGGCTGCAGTGATTTCATGCTACAACATAGCATCAAAAGAAACACCATTTATACCTGGAATAAAATTACAATATTGCAAAATCATAAAATTCTCTGTTGTTGCAGGTGGGCTGACTTTGACATTTCCTGCAGAATTAACCACAATGACCCTGAGATTTGATTCATTATAAACATAATTTTTTCAGTGCTATCCAAATGAAGAATTTACACACAATCTCATCATACCAAAAAAACAAATGCCCAACCATAGAACTTTTGTCACTTAATTCATTGCTTGAAATTAGCTGAAATTAGTGGCTTATGTGAGTCCTGCATAAAGCCAGTAGGGTAGCAGGTAGCAGATCAGGTAGGGTTGTTTCCGATAGAGGCGGGGGCAAATTGCCTTTAGCACAACTGGTACTGACACTGGCTGTGAGGATTTAGCTGAGCAGTGAGAACATTGGTTCAAAACTCGCTTGCAGGCTGACCCAGATAACATCTATTCCAAAACACAACACAGTCTACACCTGTTTCACTTGAAACTTAGCCATGAGTAGCAAATCAATGCAAGTGATTTCAATTTTGGTTGTGACGAAAGCTAGCTAGTTCACTAAATAAGTTACTACACTAACGATAATACAGCAATATAACCACAACAAGGCTAGCAGTTAACAATGTGAGTATTGCATCCCTGTCTTGATATGCAAAGATTCACATTTTGTACATCATTGAAAAACAATATTGTCACCATTCCACTCTGTTACACTACATAACCTTTTTATACTTAGTGTCACGATAACCACCAAGATAAATATTTCAGGAAAAAGAAATAAACACAAAACCATCATTTGGAAGAATTTGTGTGTATTCACTTTCTGAAAACATATCTGCCATGAACACAGCCATATTTCCTTTGATGCTCCAAACATTAACAATCGAAACAATTAATTCTCACTCAGCCGCAGAGTTTGAAACAGAGAGTGAACAGGGAGGTGAAAAGAGAGCTGGCTTATTTTTACTTTCTGTTCCTACTGCTTTATCACTGTTCAAGTTAAACTTGAAAGTCAAGTCTGTCAACAGCCAGCTGCTTCTCAAAGCCACAAACTTGCAAGACAGTACTTTGTAAAGTATACACAATACATTTTGCCTGTTATGAAACTTGATGATTTGCATATAGCTCCAGTCTGCTATAACTCTCTCAATATGGCCTGTGTAATTATGGTACTCATACAGTTCCAGCTCTTACCTGTTTCTCAGTCCTTTCTTCTGCAGCTGTGACTGTATCATGGCCTCTGTGCTCATCCATTGTACATTCATAACAGATACACTGCTGATCAGCACGGCAGTAAATCTCCAGCAGTTTGTTGTGATGAGAGCAGATCTTCTCCTGCAGTTTTCCAGTGGCCTCAACCAGTTTGTGAGACTTCCCTTTGTTGAGTTTATCATGAAGCGTTAGGTCAGTTTCACAGTAAGAAGCCAAGCACTCCAGACAGGACTTGACGGCTTTGTGCTTTCTCCCAGTGCAGACATCACATGCTACATCTCCAGGTCCAGCATAACAGTGAGCAGGAGGAGCAGCTTGGAGTCCTGTCTTCAGTTTCTCCACCACTTCAGCCAGTATGGTGTTTCTGCCCAGAACAGGCCTTGGGGTGAGGGTCTGTCCGCACTGGGGACAGCTGTAGACACCCCTGCGATCATTCTTATCCCAGAATCCATGGATACAGCCCTCACAGTAACTGTGTCCACAGGGAATTGTCACCGGATCCTTCAGTAGGTCCAGACAGATTGAACAGCTGAACTGCTCCCAATCCAGTAGATGTCCAGCTGCTGCCATTTTACTGAACAAATGGACAGAGACTGAGTGGTAGACAGACTTGTGTGGGTTTCTTTCTCTTGGTTGAGATAGTTTTGTCAGGAACTGATTTCCTCGTTCCATCTGGATCTTCAGGAGGCGTGGTGTTGGACTAAGGCCAGGTTACGAAGAGTAGGTTGTTGTTTAAAGCAGTCATTTAGCGCTAACCATCTGAACAGAGACTAGATTTTGTATTGACAGCCGGTTTACATTCCACACAGGAGATTCTATACAACAGTGCTTTTACATTACACTTTCCAAGCAAATAACTTTATCCATAGAGAACTACATAGTTACACAATTTTTACATGTTATCCATTTAGTTGAACCTTGCATTAAAGTGCAACAGCACTGGCTCCACTGAGAATCAAACCTTAAACTGTCAAACCAGGAGCCATGCTCCTCATCACTATGCCATATTGCTGCATAAATTACTTTACTCCAACCTCCCAGCTAAAATGTCTGCCATATTTTAGCATGTGTTCCAATTTCATTTCCATAAATCCTTGAATAATGGGTCTGAATGGGGTTTTTTGGCAAACTCTCTTATGCAGAATGACTTACACAGCTTAGTTTTACACATTATGCGTTTATATAGCTGGATGTTTACTTGAGGCAGTTCAGATGGGAATCGAACCAACAACCTTTGGGTCACAAGCCTAGTCTTAATGATAAAGCCCTTCTGCCGCACACATTGCTTGACTCTGACCTCCCAGCTAAAATGTGTAAATATTCAACATCCATAAATCCATAAATAATGGGTTTGAATAAAAGGGGGAAACCCAGACATGAACATCTCTGTTTGCTCTCAACGTCAAGACTGTGGATAATGTAATATCCTGCTGGAACCAGTTTTAAATATACAGTGTTTAAAACTCAAATTTGTTATTAATTGAACAACTGTGGAGTGGCCAGATTTCAGATAATTTGATTTTATGGTTTTAATTAATAGGTCATCAAACTCATAATTCCCAAGAGCTTTTGTTTGTTTGTTTTAATAACTAATTGTGATAGTGAGCCAAGGTGATACTATGGCTGACAGTTTATGAAAAAGACAAGGTAACCACTAGATGGCAGCGTTTTCATCCAGATGACAATATATAACTCATTCTCAGGCCAATTTACTATCAATTATGGATTTGTATTTCTACCTTTTGGAATAAAAGGCAATGGTTACTATTATATATTGCCAAATGAGTGATTGCCTTCTTCATTAAATTACTAAACTACTAACAGTGTTTATATTAACGTTTCATTTCACATTAAGTTTACATTGAAACTTAACGAATAATTCTTTAATCCTCAAACAAGATTACTCTAAAAAGTCCCTCAGAAGCAACCCCTCAACCCCCTGCAACATGTACACATTTCTGTGAATTTTAAATCAAACACAATTCATCATTTTGAATGAAACTTTGACTTTATTTTCAGTGCATTCACAACACTACAAGACAGCAAATCCCTTTTCAATAAATATCGCTGTAGATATTTAAAAGTCTTTTAGCAGAGACATTGTTGGATTTCAAGTATACCCAAACAATATATAAATATAAACAATATATCACATGGATACCTAACACAGTTCAAAACTCATTTAAACTTCAGTGCAATTACAGATTTACAAGCAGACTTCATAAGCTTCATTAGTAAGTATCCATTGAAATTATACCAATACTGAGAGACACAGCAATAGAAATGTTTTGTTTGGAATATGGTTGCCAAAATACAGATTTCTCTTTTCTAAAGTAGAGGGCCATTATTTTTGACCTGTACCCAGGGGGTGGTGGGTTCAGATCCCATGTGGGGACATGCCATGTTAACTGCAGGAACAGAAAACATACCTCATATATTCCCAAAATATACATGAACAAAAAATCTTTGGCCAAAGGAACAAATAATTCTAACAGGGGGGAATAAATTATTATACATCAGCTCCCTCTAATCGGTGGAGCTGATGGTCTGAAATGTAGCTGCAGTCTCAAACGATCCCGTTTAATAACAAATCCCCTGCAGAGGACTTCACCGCAAACAACGGGAAACAGCTTTAACTCTACGGTAGTGACGGGACAGGGATGCTACCAGTCAGTTACTCTCCCTTTTGAACCAATCATTATGTTTTGCTGTGAAGAGCATAGCCTTTCGACTGGTTCAAAAAAGCAATTGCAACATATTTGGTCTGATTGCTTTACATTGGTTTTGTCTGTGACCAAAAAATCTTTTTTTCCAGCTGTGGGCAGGACCACTTGGCTGCTGATGGTTCCGACAGGTTGATCAGTTTTTGAATGACTGACCAATGAGAGAAAGGCTAGAGTAGGCCCAGACCTCTGCTGCCTTGGAAGGTCATTTTTTCATCGTTTCAGTTTGTAAGTGTTTTTAAAAACAGTGCAGTGCATAGAAATAAGAATGGTCTTTAATTAAAAGTAAAATTAAAAAATAAAAAGAGCAGCAAAAAACGGTGTCATTTCAGCATACCTCATCAACTGAAAACATCAAGAGCAAAACACATTCTAGTTGTACTTCAATTTGATCCCAAAGAGCCACACAGTGCTCTCGCAACGCTCCCCCAGCCTTTTGGTGACATCATCACGATATTGTGACATCACAGCAGTGCTGAGAATGTTGCGAGGGCTCTGTGTCTCTGCAGCGGTCGCAGAGGGAATGGTGCAGCTGGAATTGTTGCGCCGTGCAGGAATGCATTTGGGGGGTCTTAAGTTAATAGTGTCATGCATTTTAGCCAACAGCTTCGCCTCCAGCCACCCGCCTCAGCTGTAAGTGTGCTGTACCTGGGGCAGGCTGCAGGTGGCACCACTGAAAACTGACCGGGGCCGAAGGCATGTCAGCCAATCACAGATGCCTCAGCAGGTTGGCCTTGAGTCCAGGTGAGTCGAGCAGAAGTATGCTAGTTTTTCAAAGGTGAAATATCTTTTTGAAAATCTGAAAGTCATTTTCAGTGCTTGGGTACTCCTAGTTCGTTAGCAGAGTTCACATAGCATTAATATATGTGATATGTGCTATGTTAGACAATAAAATTGTGACCCCCCTGAATTGTACATTATATCATATAATTTGCATCCTTCACTGTGGTCAAAAAGACAGAGTACGAGGGATTTCTCCAGAGAGCAGCCACACACACGATGGGAGCGCGACCCCATTCATCCCCAAACTAAAGAGCTGTGCACAGGCGCAGGCTGCAAACGAAGAGTTAAACTCTGGGTTTTCTCTGGGGTTGCTGGGTCCCAGCGGACGAGCACACTCAGAGCCGAGGAGGGCCTGTGGACAGCAGGTTCAGGCTGTGCTGCTCAGCCCTCTCTGTGGTAAACCAAGCGCTGTGTTTCTGTGGCCTGAGCCTCAGGACACACCGTCACACAGAACCCGGGGCAGCATCTGAGAGCCACTACAGCCCAACAGCACAGGACGGGAGAGTCTGAGTAGTGTCTGCTAAAACCTGTGTGTGTGTGTGTGTGTGTGTGTGTGTGTGTGTGTGTGTGTGTGTGTGTGTGCGTGCGTGTGCGTGTGCGTGTGCGTGTGAGTGTGTGTGTGTGTGTGTGTGTGTGTGTGTGCGTGCGCGCGTGTGTGTGTGCACGCACGCGTGTGTGTGTGTACGCACGCGTGTGTGTGTGTGTGTTAGTGTTTCTGTTCCTCTCACTTGTTCTTCTCCTCTGTGCTGCTCTCTGCTCTCAGAGCCTGGCTGCTGGCTGTGATGAAGCTGATCCAGTGCTGGAGCTCCTCTGGGTACTCTGGGGACTCCACCTGAAACACACACACACACACACACAATCACACGCACACACACACACACACACACACACACAGAGACACATTCGCGTGCACACATGCACACACACACACATACAGACACACACACACACAGAGCGTACAGATCAGACTCTGGTCAGAGTGAACTCTGCCCTCCCATTCCTCTTCAACACCACTTCCCTCATTTAGCAATCCTCCCACTCTTCCCCTCTCCCTCCCTTCCTCATTTAGCAATCCTCTCTCTCTCTCTCTCCCTCACCTTCCTCTTGCACAGGTACTGCAGGATCTTGTCCGGCGTGCTGCGAATCAGCGTCTGTTTGCAGAGCATCACCGCGGATACAAAGCCGTCTGCGCAGGAGACGAACCGCTGCTCCATGTAAAAGGCCCTGTCGTCCCAGGCGACGATGCGGCTGCGCAGCTCGAAGGCCTCGCCCAATGACAGCGCGCGGCGGTAGCGGATGGTGGACGCGCCCACCACCATGCTCCCGCCCGTCGCCCACAGTGCCCGGAACACCCCGTTGCGGGTGTAGAAGGAGAACCGGGCGAAGTCGCACTCCCGCAGGTACCGGGCGTTGTTCACGTGGCCCATGTGGTCGATGTCGTGGGGCACCACCCAGCACCGGACGCTCTGCTCCGCCAGGACGTCCCGCACCGGGGTCTGGAACCACGCCCGCAACAGCACGGCCGCCGCCCGCAGGAAGTACCACACGTCCAGACCGCTGAAGAGCAGGAGCAGCACGGCCAGCACCCACAGCAACATCCTCCTGCAGGAAGCAGCCGGGGGAAGAGTTACGCTGCGACACGCACACAAAGAGGCAGCTGCATTACATTACGTCATTTAGCAGATGCTCGGGGACGCTCTTACCCAGAGCGACTTCCAAATAAGTGAATCTATACATGCATACTTCAACACTTTGGGTAACGACAGCTCACACACATACAACTACTATTAAACACCTAGCTAACTCGCTTTGTTGCAATGTTGGTAAGTAGTTAGCCAGCCAGCTAGATGTATGAGAACCGACTATAGCTAAATAGCTAACTGGTGACTTCGCAAACGTCACACTTTGACAACCTTATCTGTCTGAAGCAGAGTGCGTTTTGGCAGAGCTGTCATTCAGCACTTAGGAGCATTAATATGCCATCTCATCTGACAAACACTTAAATCAATGCACAGTCTGAATCCACTGCCTTGGCATAACATGACCGCATTGTAGTTTGTGAGCTGGAACGACCTCTTTCATTCATTCATGAAGACTGGTTCCCCATAATTTAGATTGCCAGACATGAGTAGACAACTACTCAAGATAACTGCGGTAATCGGTTTCCACAGTGGTTAACGCGACAGAGAATTCGCTAATACTTGAAGCCTGATCTAAAGTGTGAAGTGTGTCAAAGTGTGAAGTAGGCCCTATTTTGAAATTAATGCAGTGATCACTCACGCTCTCTACACGTCCTTCCCTTTAACCGCGTCTAGCCGACTTCACTTCTGTCCAGAACTTCCTGCTCAAGTTGCGCAGCCGCGGTTCCACCTGCCGACGTGACGTAACGCAACCCTCATGTCATGTGACCATCGCCCGGCAGCAGTCCTGCACGTTGATTGGTTTTGAAAATCGACCTGCGGTTTTCTGGTGTTTTGTAATCATTTTGGAAGTGTATCAGTGGGGAACGATCTGGCAACGTGGAAATATGACGTCAAAACACGCCTGCCAGTTTCTTTGAAAATGAAAATCATTCCTAGAAAGTTCAGCACATTTACGTATTTTTGTTTGTTTTTAACAGTGCAAAATTTAAACCAGCTATGCACGATTTCCTTGCGGGTTGTGGGATTCAAGTGATAGCCG